>PVHX01002749.1:0-82418 GCA_004024805.1 Geosciurus inauris | reverse complement strand
TAAATAAATAAAATACAAAAAAGGGCTGGGGATGTGGCTCAGTGGTCAAGTACCTCTGAGTCAATCCCTGGTACTCCCCCACCAAAAAAAAAAAAAAAGAATAAATGCTATTGCGTGTGTGTGACTTTTTTTTTTAAAACTATAGCAAATTTAAATACCCAGTATATCTTAGTGTTATTTCAGACCTTATGGAAACAGCTTCACTCAGTAAGAACATGCACACATCCTGGTCTCTGTCACCACAGGTATGACCCAAAGGAGAACAAGTGGACTCGGGTAGCCTCAATGAGTACCAGAAGGCTTGGCGTGGCCGTGGCTGTGTTGGGAGGGTTCTTGTATGCTGTAGGTGGCTCTGATGGGACATCTCCACTCAACACAGGTTAGTCCCTCCCAAAGGCCTTCTGGTTCCCCACAAACAGCACATTTCCCTGAGGAGATGACCCCCCTACAAAAACTCTTGAAAGTCCAAGTTATACTGTAGTTTATTAGGAAAACATTTTCTTTCCCTTCTAGGAAGATGCAGCTCTTAGCTCCTTCTGCATCTATACTCTTGTAGTGCATTCCTGAAATGTTTCTTCCTCCCTCAGCTTTACAAGCTGATGAAAATTTATAATCACTGGGCCGGGGATGTAGCTCAGTTGGTAGAGTGCTTGCCTCGTATGCACAAGGCCCTGGGTCCTCAGCAACACCAAAAAAGAAAGAAAGAGAATTTATAATGAAGCCAGGTGTGGTAGCACACGTCTGCAGTCCCAGCACTAATCCAGGCTGAGACAGGAGAATCGTGAGTTCAAAGCCAGCCTCAGCAGCAGCAAGGTGCTAAGCAACTCAGTGAGACCCTGTCTACATAAAACACAAAATAGGGCTGGGGATGTGACGTAGTAGTTGAGTACCCCTGAGTTCAATCCCCAGTACCAAAAAGAAAAAGAAAATTTATAATGAATAAAAACTGCTTTCTGAATAATTATTTTCAACCTCACCCCCACAATCACCACCTCTCAAAAACAAAAGAAAAAGAAAAAAGAAAGATTAAAGAATAACATCACAGTCTGAGAATAAATAAATGACATTTTAGAACCAGAAACTCTATGTGTTGTCCTTTCTGTTTAGAGAGAATGGGCATCTTTGCCCAAGGATGTTGTCAGTGGCAGTCCTGTCAGATCCATGTCACGTATTTTGTCTTCTGTCCGGTGGCTTAAGCTAGGCCATAAGCAAGGGAGGTTGTGTATGAAATGACGATTAGTAGTGGCTGGCACTCATGAGTCCTGTGGTCCAGCCCCTCAGGAAAGGCAAGGAGAGCGAGGCTGAGGCTGCCACAGCTAGTCACAGCCAAAACTAGAGCCCGGGTTTCCTGGCTGCAGCACACGCCCTTTCCCCTGTGACACACCTGAGGACACTCGTCTGACCAGAGCAGATGTAGTATCGCCCAAAGTTCACAAGTCCTCAGAAGCAAATATCATTGCTTATTGGAAATCTGTGTTACCGCGGTTCCAGTGGCGATGAGGCAGACGTGCAGGGAGGGGCGGCAGTTGAATGGTCACTTCTTGGTGTGTCTTTTCTCTGCAGTGGAGCGCTACAATCCTCAGGAGAACAGGTGGCACACCATAGCCCCTATGGGGACTCGGCGGAAACATCTGGGCTGTGCAGTGTATCAGGACATGATCTATGCCGTGGGCGGGAGAGACGACACCACGGAGCTCAGCAGTGCGGAGAGATACAACCCCAGAACGAACCAGTGGTCCCCGGTAGTGGCCATGACGTCCCGGCGCAGTGGAGTAAGTGCCCCGCTGCCAAGAGTTTTGAGCTGTGAAAAGAAGGCGCCAGGAGAGCACCTTGCAGAAGGGCACTCTGGTCTATGAAGTACACTGTGCGGGGACAGGGAGCAGGTGACCTGCTGGTACCTACTGTCTTCAGCTGCTTCATCTGATGCTTTTGGGGTACTTTAAGACAAAATAATGCCTGCGGATTTTATACTAGAAAAAATTCTTTTGATTGATTTCAACTCTAATAATTAATTATCTTATATCCATTTGTATCTTTAATTAGATAATTAGTTTTTTCTGATTCACTTTGAATCCGGTCCTTCTCTGGTAGGCATCTCCCTATGTTACCACCACCTTCTCTAACTTCATATCTGTTAGAGCTAAGTATTCCTACATAACATTTCCAGCTAGTAGTCCAAACAGTTCACATACTAATGCAAATATTTAGGCAAAAATACATGCAGGTCCTCCAGCAGTCTCCATAGCTGCTTTGAGTCAGTCCCACCCAGAGTGTAGGCTGGATCTAGCTGGCCATGCTCTGCTGCAAATTGTTCATGACCTGGGGCTGTGTGGCTTCCAGAGCAGAGTACAGAATTCTTCCAGCCGCGCAGTGGTGCACGCTCACAATCCCAGCAGCTTGGGAGGCTAAGGCAGGAAGATTGCAAACTTGAGGTCAGTCTGGGTGACTTAGCAAGACCCTGTCTCAAAATAAAAAGGGCTGGTGATGTAGCGCAGTGGTAGAGTGCCTCTTGGGTCAGTTCCCAGCACCAAAAAAAATTAAATGAGAAAGTATCCACCCTGGAACGTTTGGCTTACTGAAATCACACCACTGGCTACGTGAGGAGTCCCTCAGTGTAGGACGCAGCCACAACAGAGAGCACTGAAGACTCCATGACCTGAGGGTAAAATGAATGACTTCAGGTTGCAGAAATCAAGGACCACCACTGGGAGGTATCAACTAATCAAAGCATTCACCTGTGGCTTTTTATTACTGGTGACTTAATAGCTTCTTGGTCACATTCCTGTTATTCACGAGGCACACCCTGCCGTGCTGTGTGGAGATGAGAACAGCCGCGTAGTGACAGGCCCACCAGAGACAGTCCACATAAGCTGGTCATGAAGAAAGAACAAAGTTTTCAGCCAGGCGCAGTGGCGCAAGCCTGTAATCCCAGCACTTAGGGAGGCTGAGACAGGAGAATCGCGAGTTCAAAGCCAGCCTCAGCAACGGCGAGGTGCTAAGCAACTCACTGAGACCCTGTCTCTACATAAAACACAGAATAGGGCTGGGGATGTGGCTCAGTGGTCAAGTGCCCCTGAGTTCAATCTCCAGTACCAAAAAAATAAAAAGAAAGAATAAAGTTTTCTAGAAGAAGGACAGAAAACACTGGCCAAGAATCCACATGTGCAAAACCATGGAGGTGTAAAAATGTACTTCAGAGACTAGCAGTTAATCCAGCATTTCTGCAGCATGAGTCATTAAGAGGAAGAAGGGGACAGTACAGGAGGTAAGGCGTAACAGTGGCCTGCAATGGGAATGATGGGTTCCCAGAAGGCCTGAGTCATGTAATAAGGACTTTAAACTTGTCTTTAGGCAGGAGGGATGCTTAGAAAGTTTTTGAAGAGATAACAAAGTTTTTGAAGAGATAACGATTTCTGTTTTTAAAAGAGAATTTTAGAGTCTGATATGGTGGCGCATGCCTGTAATCCCAGTGTCTTAGGAGGCAGAGGCAGGAGGATTCCAAATTGGAGGTCAGCCTCAGCAACTTAGGAAGACTCTGTCTCAAAATAAAAAATAAATTTAAAAAAGGACTGGATATGTAGCTCAGTGGTCGAGTGCCCCTCATTTCAGTCTCCAGTACTATAAAGGAATTTTAGAACCGGTTCAGAAAGTGCATCAGAGTGGGTGAATACCAGAGGAAGTTAGAGCGATTCAGGGGTTCGTGCTTTCTTCTAATGAATGTTTCTTCTAAAATTTAAGAAATATGTTTTTGACTCTATACATATAGTAATTGAATATATGATTTTATGGTTCCCATATTTCATGGATTTTCACGGTTACTTTTTCCTCTATGTTCAAGTAAACCAGAACGTAAAACCATAAAGAACTAAAGATACATATGCAGAAGCCAGTCTAAGTGTCCCAGTGACTAGAGCTTCAGCAGCCACTGTGCTCTGGTTCTGCAGGTGGGCCTGGCCGTGGTCAATGGACAGCTGATGGCCGTGGGAGGTTTTGATGGCACAACCTACCTGAAGACCATCGAAGTGTTTGATCCCGACGCCAATACCTGGAGGTAACCCTATGCTGTGTGCAGTTCTCCTCACTCTGACCTGAAATCCTTGAAATTGGGGTGCTCAATGCTTTGGAGTCCCTGCTGTGGTACTCTAAAGAGGGCTGAAGTGGCCCGGGTTTGACAGCTCTCCTTGACTTCACTGCTCTAAAGTGGCTGATGTCTAACTAAAATCCTCCTTGCAATCAGAGAGGGAAGAACTGGAACAGATATCCTTTCTGTCCCCCATCACCTTCACCTGAGGAAACCACAGCACCAAGAATAAGTGACAGAGTTAGAATTAGACCAGGTGCTTTCCCAGTGTGTCACTGTAGGTTTGTTCTTTTGTGGAAAGCCTCATACCTGGGATTTTAAAAGAGAGAAAAAAGTTGCAGGTACCTTTTAAAAAATATGTCATTTTAAAACCATTTTTTCCCTAAAACTTTTAAAATCTACTTAGGTAGATCATTCTTTTAAGCCACATTTAGGGAGGAAACTATCTCATTTAAGAGAGGTTAATGGCATTAAACTTCATTTGTAGGTTTTATTTTACATTGTTTTTAAACCCTTAACCATCAGGGCTGGAGATGCAGCTCAGTGGTAGAGCCCAGCATGCACCAGTGCCTGGACCCTGCTCCCAAAACAAGTGTCCACTGGTCTGATGAACCTTCTTAAGTACTTACATGTTTCTGATAGACTCACATCAGTCAAGTGACTTCCATTTATTTCAATGTTCAGAACTTTTATAAATTTAGCAAAATTCTCTTATACTCAATCATAAGTCTAAATCTTTGCTTAATTTTATATTTTATATTGGACTCAAAAACAAGGCCAGGTAAAGCGGGGCATGCCTGTAATCCCAGTGGCTCTGGAGACTGAGGCAGGAGGATTGCAAGTTCAAAGCCAGCCTCCACAAAAGTGAGGTGCTAAGCAACTCAGTGAGACCCTGTCTAATAAAACACAAAAGAGGGCTGGGGATGTGGCTCAGTGGTCGAGTGCCCCTGAGTTCAATCCCCAGTAACCCCTCCAAAAAATAAATAACAAATCTGATGGAGGCCCTACAATGCCAAATTCTCTTGAATGTTATAAGAACTCAAATTGCAAAATAGTTAGTTCTCAAACTTAATAAAAAATATTTATTTTTAACTATACTTAATTCTAATTCTTCCAGGAGCTGGACGTGGTGGTACACACCTATGATCCCAATTAAGCAAGACCCTGTCTCAAAATTTTAAAAAGGCTGGTGAAGTAGCTCAGTGGTAGAGCACCCTGGGTTCAATCTCCAGTATACAATAAAGTAAAATAGAAATAAATTAGTCTTCCAAGAAAACAAATTCACCTTCCAAGCAATTAAGGGTCTCCTTCTCCACAAATTGAGCTTCCTTGCCTTGGTAAATTTTAAAGTTTCCCACTAGGTGACGGAGGCGGAACACCACACAGGCCAGTCAGTGTGGACATGCCATCTCAGGAGCACACTCGGGGCTTCTCAGGATCCATCATGAAAGACAAGCAGAGCTCCTCTCAGGCTCCATTCCCACTGGGCCCCAGTGAACCACTTCACAATGTGTAGCCTACACCTACCCGCCCAGTGTTTCATCTCCCTGTGAGATGTTCCTTCAGCCTTCTCTGGGAATATTTTCAATACTTGAGTAACTTGCTTTTCCTGCGTGGCTCTCACCGCTCTGTGTGCTTAATAGCTGCAGCACTAAAGCCAGGCCAATGACACTGCAGCACTTTTTTGCTTCAAACCTCACATTTTCACTACCCAGTTCATTAAAGATTTACTGAGTGTCCTAGGCCCTGGGGATACAAAGGTGAACAAAACAAAATTCATTGCCCTCTCAGAGCTGGCATTGTGCTGAGGGGGACAGGGCCGCACCAGGGAGTGGAAGTCTACTACCAAGGGCCATCAAAGGCCTCACTGACAGGAAACATTTTGGCAAAACCCAGTACAGGTAAAGGGTGGAGAATGGCAGGTTTCTGTGAATGGAAGCCACTCACTTGTGGGATTTTTCCATGGGATTCTTCCTTGGATAGTTTTGAATTTTTGTGAGTAAGAATAATTTGGGAAAGTACCAAGTTTACTTTTGCTACTTAATCAGCTATCATCCATTTTATGAGGACTTGCTTCTCAGTAACCACCGCTAAAGTTGTAACGTGTGATGTCGTATTCATGAAATTGTTGAGGATGGTCTGTAGAGAGATGAATGTCTAAATTTTTGCAGTTACAAATCCCCAGCTTAAAAACCAGTTTCACAGGCTGAGACAAGAGAATCGCGAGTTCAAAGCCAGCCTCAGCAATGGCGAGGTGCTAAGCAACTCAGTGAGACCCTGTCTCTACATAAAACACAAAATAGGGCTGGGGATGTGGCTCAGGGGTCGAGTGCCCCTGAGTTCAATCCCTGGTACCAAAAAAAAAAAAAAAAAAAAAAAAAAACCAGTTTCACCTCCCTGCTAACTGAGGACCTGGAGTTTCCCTGGAAGTCTTCACTGTTGAAGACGATCTTGTTCACATGCCGCACCCTGGGTGCCAGCACTCTGCTTGAATCTAGTCGTGTTCTATGCAGGATTTGAGGAGAGTTCGGAGAGTGTGTGGAAGACAGAGATAAAAGTAAACAGCCGAGGAGATTAGGTACAGGAAAAGGGGATGGGAAAAACCAGGGACAAAGTTAATTACAAAGCTGCAGAGCAGACAGAAGATTCTCTGTCATTGGGTTTTGTTTTTTTAATTTTTTCTGTACGAGTTTTAGAAGCCATTCTAGATGTAAAGTCGTGAGGTTCTGATGCCAAAATAAGTATGGCGCTGTCCACTCTTCTTGGCTGTGCTCAACTCTGGCTTCTGATCTTTGGAAGAGTTGTATGAAGCTGGAAATAATACTTGTGATGTAAAACATATACACAAAATCTGATTTTGTTTCTATCTTTGCAGGTTATATGGCGGGATGAATTACCGTCGGCTAGGAGGGGGTGTAGGAGTCATTAAAATGACGCATTGTGAGTCCCATATATGGTGAACATGGGGAGACTGGAACCTGCTCCTCCGTGTTCTGGAGAGCTGTGACTTTGAAGCTTTGTACAGCTTGAGAAAACATTAGAACAAATGTCACTCTTCGCCGGTGCCTCAGCGTTTGGGAACGCAAATCTGAAGACAGTGCTTCACCTGCAGGCTGCCACCTTTGCACAGAGACTTCCAACTCTGTGCAGAAGAATATTTATTTTTGGTTTTAATTTATCATGGTATTTTGGTTTGGGGGTGTTTGGGGTTTTGGTTTTTTGTTTTTGTTTTTACTTATCCTTCCTCCCAAGAGAAGGCGACAACTAAAGTTCCAAGCAGCAAAACTTACTTTGATTTTCAAGGTATTGACTTAATTTTGAAAATACAAACACTGATAAGGGCAGAAGGGCTATTATGGTCTGGTTGTTGATCTACTGGACACTCTACCGCTTACAAGGATCTCCGGTGATAGAGGTGAGGATGCACAGTGTGGAGCTACCGTCATTCTTGCACTAAGCACCACAAGACTTGAAAATCTAAAATAAAAAGGAAAAATCTCCTATTAAATAGTACAATTTAGAAGGATATTAAATCATCAAAAGCAGGACTCTAATGCTGCAGTTTGCATCAGTGGAAGTTTGCATCTTATTCTAAACAAACTTGTTTTCAACTCTAGTCAGTCTTTTTTTAATCACAATATTCTCATGGAGTTTCTGCTAGACCTATAACTTTGTTCAGTGCCTCTTATAGAAATGGGAATGCATCTCATTTGCTGTCTTGAGACGCCCCCAACCACGTGTAGCCCTGCACGTGTTTTTCACTCACGGACGTTACCGGTGGGAGCCACGTCCTTTGCTGTTTCCCCACTACTGCCCAGGACAGCAGGGAGAAGCGTCCTCCCCCCAGCAGTGCGTTCTGCTGTGCAGTTTACTCTTGATATTCAGGCCTGGTGAAGCTGAGGCTTACCTTGAATAACGGCCTCCAAAGCAATGCAGTCTTCAGTTCATGTGATCAACTGAGGCATTTTATCAGTATCTGGGTTCTTTCATGCAAACTATATATCATTGGCTTCACTCTATAAGGCCACTGTTACTGTTTCTCTCAAATTGCACTTTCTGGTGAAAAATTAATTTTAAGGAACTAAATGATAATTCAGTGGTTAAAGTTTTTTTTTTTCTCCTCTCATTATATTCATAGACCAATTTTTTCAATTATTTTGCAGGGAAACCTTTGAATAAGACTTTAATCGCACACTGGGCGTGGTGGTGCGCGTCTGTAATCCCAGCTACTCAAGAGGCTGAGGCAGGAGGATTGTAAGTTGGAGGCCAGCCTGAGCAACTTAGACCCTGTCTCAAAATAAAAAGGGCTGGGGATGTAGCTTAGTGGTGGAGTGCTTCCCTAGTGCAAGGTCCTGGGTTCAATCACCAACACCCACAGCAAGAAAAAAAAAGACTTTAACCACAACCAGAAGGAATAACCTTTACTTTCTCCCCTACAATAAAAAAAGAATAACCTTCACTTTCTCCCCTATAATAAAAAGTTTGGCAACTTTTGTGTTTACATTTAAAAGATCATTTGCACCTTTTTCAAGGAAAAAAAAAGTATTTGGTAAACAATTGTTTACATGTATCATTTATGCTTTTTTCTAGCATGTATAACTTTTTTAAATAAAGGTAGTATTTACCATAATTTCTGATGATTGCTTTTTAATGCTTGTAGTACCTTTGCAATTTAATTTGGATTTTCTATTTTTATATCATTTGTATTGCTTTTATGTAAAGTTGATTATAAGAGCTTACAGTTTAGCCAGGCGCGGTGGTGCAAGCCTGTAATCCCAGCGCTTAGGGAGGCTGAAACAGGAGAATTGCGAGTTCAAAGCCAGCCTCAGCAACGGCGAGGCGCTAAGCAACTCAGTGAGACCCTGTCTCTACATAAAACACAAAATAGGGCTGGGGATGTGGCTCAGTGGTCGAGTGCCCCTGAGTTCAATCCCTAGTACCAAAAAAAAAAAAAAGAGCTTACAACTTGAAAGAACAAAGAGATTGCCAGCTAGAATTAACACTTATATTTTATGTTACCTAGTCCATAATGATATTTTCTGATGTAAAACTTAGAATCATTAAATTAAAAGGTCAGTCACTTAGTCCAAACCCATCTATTACACTGATCTAAATCTGAAAACCAAGTAAGTCTACCTAACGTTAAACAGTCAACTAACGACAGAGCTGACATTGGATACCAGTTTTCCAGATTGCCCACCGCCCACCTCATCTCTTTATGTCCCCTGCCACTACGAGCTTACCAGGAACATGGCCTGGAGCAGGATGTAACGACGGACTGCTGCAGGTGGATCTGAAATTTCCCCAGCCCCTGGTACTAGTGGAAGGTGATGGAACCATACAGGAGTGGGGCCAAATTAGAGGGAGTCAGGCCATGGAGGTGTGCTTTGGAAGGGGATATTGGGACCCTGGCCCCTCTCTTCACCATGAGGGGAACAGCCATCTTCACCATATGCTCCCACCATTGTGTGCTATGTCTCAACTGGCCAACAGGCCATGGACTAAAACCCCAAGCCAATTATAATAAACCTTTCCTTGTTTTAAGTTGATGACCTCAGTTAATTTGTCACAGTAACAGAAAGCTAACACAGACTAGTATTTAAGTCTGGCTAAACATTTTTAAACCATAAAAACTTAGGATATCCTTACTATAGTGCATCATTAACAGTCTTCAAAGCAAAATCATGTATTTTTCAAGACTTTATATATATTTGAGGAGAAGGGGAAAAAATGGTAACAGGAACAGAGTTCCAGGGATTATTGTTGTCTTTAGAAAGTTCCCAGTGGAGCCGGGCACAGTGGCACACCTGTAATCCCAGCATTTTGGGAGGACAAGACAGGATAGTTGCGAGTTCAAAGCCAGCCTCAGCAATGGTGAGGTGCTACACAACTCAATGAGACCCTGTCTCTAAATAAAACACAAAACGGCTGGGGATGTGGCTCAGTGGTTGAGTGCCCCTGGGTTCAACCCCAGTACCAAAAAAAAAAAAAAGTTCCCATGGAAGCAATTAATATGGCAGTGATTCCTTGGAGAATCATAGCCTCTGGGACAGGAGACCTTTGTGATCCACCTTTGCTAGCAAAGCTGTAAAACTTCTACCTTTTTCTCAAAACCATGTGCTCGTTTTTGGATTGGTGTCAGAGACAAGGGCTGATCTTTCAATAACAAATTGGCGACCAAGATGGGACCTGAGAGGAGCTCCTACTCCGGCTTTCTGGGACAGGTCTGATTCTCCAAGCAACCCCACTTCATGCTGAGGCTGCAAGGTGGCTGGCACACTTGTTGAGAGGAAACTGCTGGAGAGTTAGGAGACAGGTGAGTTTACCTCAGGTCAAACCGGAGAAGCTATTCCTGTGAGTAAAGCGAGGGACTGAGGGACCATCCCAGCAGCTGCTAAAGCTCTTTTTTGCTTAGGAGAACTCCCCCATCTCTCCCTGAACAGTACAAGGTTGCTCCATCTTGGTCCATTTTGAGAAAAAGGGAACTGAATGCAGGAAAGATGCGGCACCCTTGGCCATCTGCACAAGTCCTACCGATGTATGCCTTGCCCAGTCACCTGCAAACTGCCACCATGGACCTCCCGAGTGCCCTGATGCTGAATACCCTTAACAGTCCATGCCCCACCTGATAGAGACTAAGGACTTCAGGTCACTTCCCCCAACTTCTCCTTGCAACAGGAAGCAGCCTGGAGATGTTGCTGCCCATTTTTCCAAGAAATGGAATGCAGAAATTGACAGTGGAGAAATGTAATAGTGGTCCACTTTATGTTCTGAATATAGCTCTTGCTGCTCCACCATTGTGACTGGTTTTTAAAAAGGACATCTTTCTTTTCTTCTCTCTCTCCCTAATCTAAGGGGAAACAAGATTACCTTTCTTCCCCAAAGTAGAGTTGCCAGTCCTTGAGCACACTCCCACCACAGGAACAAAGTAATTCATACCTGGGGATAGCACCGAAGGATCTCAGAAATGACAATCACCCAAAATTAACAAGTGAATTACAACTCTGACAGAGAACACCTGAATGTAGCCTTTGAATCACCTCTTTAAAAAGCCTCTGTTCCATGGGGCTGGGGCTGTAGCTCAGTGATGGAGCGCTTGCCTAGCATGCGTGAGGCACTGGGTTTGATCCTCAGCACCACATATAAATAATAAGTGAATAAGATAAAGATCCATCAACAACTAAAAAAAAAAGCCTCTGTTCCAGAATAGAAGACACAGACAAACCCACATAAATACACTTATCTCACCCTAGAAAGACGCCATATACATATTGTCACGAGTAGCATACATAATAATTACTCAGAGGCAGATTGTCTTTAAATGCAAGTGTATGTTCAATCACAACAATCATCAAAGATAATTAATTAGGTGTGCTGGAGCACCCCAGCTACCATTTTATGCACACTAATCAAACACTATAGGTAAGTTACACAATCCTAGGGCAACTAAGCACTACCTGCAATTCACACAATCCTAGGGCAACCATGAGCCCCAAAGTACCTCTGATGCCAGGCAACTTCTCTTAGCCAAAGAGCAGATGTTGTCCTTGTCTGGTGGTTCTCTTCAGCTGACAGCTGGACGTCAGGGAATGGTGGAGCTGATCCAGAGACAGACAGCAAGGTGGCTGGTCTCACTGATGTCCTTGGAGCAACCCCAAAAATGTGGCAGGGCAAGCAGTTTAAAAGCAGTTCCAAGTTGGTGTTGTGGGCCAAGTTGGTGGTGTGGGCTGAGCTGGTGCTGTGGGCGGGTGATTGGTTACACCCAGTAAAAGCCAATGTCCATTGGTTATGTCCAGTGAGATAGTATAATTGCAACTGGGCCTTTCTTTACGCATGTGCATGGGCTGAGCCCCCTATCAATTGTAACCAGTAGGCCTGCTGTTAGGTGCCCGTCACTGCCCCTTTGCCGATTACACGGGCTGAGCCCCTTGCAGCCCTCGATTGCATGGGCTGGGCTCTCTATCAATTGTAGGCCTATGGTTAGGTGCCTTTTACAGCCCCCATCATTGCAGCAGGCATGACTAAGCAAGTCAGTGGCTGCTGTTCCTTATGGTCCGCAACCCAGCAAGTCCCCGGCACGTCCAGACATGTCCATGGCATACGCTCCTTACACATACATTGGAGAAAAGATGTCCTCTTCAATAATTGGTGCTGGGAAAACTGGAAATCCATGTGTAGAAGAATAAAATTTAATCCCTATTGCTCACCCTTGCACAGAACTCAAAGTAGATCAAGGACCTAGGCATTAAACCAGAGATCCTGCGCCTTCTAGAAGAAAATGTAGGCCCAGCTCTTCATTGTGTTGGCTTAGGAACCAACTTCCCAAAAACACTCCTAAGGAAGGAAAGTCAGAATCAATAAACTGGATGATATCAAACTAAAAAGCTTCTTCACAGCAAAAGAAACAAGAACGTGGAGAGAGTGCCTACAGAATCGGAGGAAAGCTTTACCACCTGAACCTCAGATAGAGCACTAATCTCCAGGATACACAAAGAACTCAAAAATCTTAACACAAAAAAAACAAATAACCCAAACAACAAATAGGGGAAAAAAACTGGACACTTCAGAGAAGAAATAGGAATGGCCAACACACACATGAGAAGTGTTCGGCATCTCAGCAATTAGAGAAATGGAAATCAAAACCACACTGACATTCCATCTCACTCCAGTCAGAATGGCTGTTTATCAGGAATACAAACAACAGGCCCGGTGTGATGGCACACACCTGTAATCCAAGCGGCTCGGGAGGCTGAGACAGGAGGATCGTGAGTTCAAAGCCAGACTCAGCAACAGCAAGGTGCTAAAAGCAAGTCGGTGAGACCCTGTCCCTAAATAATACACAAAATAGGGCTGGGGGTGTGGCTCAGTACCACCAAAAAAATATATATATATACAAACAATAAATGTTGGTGAAGATGTGGGGGAAAATATTTACTTATGCATTGCTGGGGGGACTGCAAATTGGTACAACCAATCTGGAAATCAGTACGGAGATTCCTTAGAAAACTTGGAATGGAACCACCATTTGACCCAGCTATCCCACTCCTTGGTCTACACCCAAAGGTGTTAAAATCAGCATACTCTAGTGACCCAGCCACATCAATGGTGATAGGAGCTCAATTCACAATAGCTAAGCTATGAAACTAACCTAGGTGCCCTTCAACATTGGTATACATACACAATGGAATATTACTCAGCCAAAGAAAATAATGACTTTATGACTTTTGCCAGTAAATGGATGGAGCTGGAGACTATCGTGCTAACTGAAATAAGCAAATCTCAAAAAACCAAAGGCTAAATGTTCTGATATGTGGATGCTGACACACAATAAAGGAGGAGTGGAGGGAAGAATAGACGTTCATTGGATTAGACAAAGGGGAATGAAGGTGGGGGCATGGGAATAGGAGAGACAGTAGAATGAATCAGACAGAACTTTCCCATGTTCACATATGAATACACCACAGTGAAACTGCACATTGTGTACAGCCACAAGAATGGGAAATTAGGGGCTGAGGCTGTGGCTCAGCGGTGGAGTGCTTGCCTAGCACGTGTGAGGCACAATAAAGGTATTGTATCCATATACAACCAAAAAAAATTTTTTTTAAAAGAATGGGAAGTTATACTCCATGTACATATGTCAAAATACACTCTACTCTCGTATATCTAAAAAGAACAAATTTTTAAAAACAATTTAATTGAAGAATTTTTAAAAATTAAAAAAAAAAAAACTGTTTCCCCTGCTGGGCAGAATCACAGCTTCTGGCACAGGATTCCCCTGTATTTCTCCTTTGCTAGCAAAGCAATAAGACTTCTTTTTCCTTTTTCTTAGAAAAAAATAAAAAAGTGGAAAGACTTGGGCTGCAGAGGTAGCTCAGTGGGAGATTACTTGCCTCGCATATCCAAGGTCCTGGGTTTGACCCCCAACACAGAGGGGAAAATAAAAATTGGAGACCCAGAACTATAGCACTGGCTTAAGTTTTCACTGGGGGCTGTTAAGTGTTTGTCTCCTTTCGCTGAAGTCACTCATTTTACAACTGAGTGGAAATGTACTCTGCAAAAGGCATTGCTGTGAAGTAAAATGCTTATGAACTTGCAGCACAATGATCTCCATAACTCTATAAGGGAAGCTTAGGATGGGGCTTGTGTGGCACTATCTTCATTTTATGAATAAGTCCACCAAAGCCTAGAAGTCAAGGTGGCATGGGCGGAGCTGAGCCTCACATGCACACCCTTGGTTCCAAATCCTCTACCCTATCCTGCTCTCCCCGTTCCTATTTCTGATACGATGTTTGCCCCTTTTCCCCATAATTCTTTACCTTTAAATATCCACTCTGTAGATAATGTTTCTTAACCACTGAGAAGAGGGCCCTCAGGAACAAGCTGTGAGTGACAGGGTAGAGTCTGACATTTTGACACACAGCAGAGGCAAAAATGGTGCTTCCTGGCGGTGTGAGTAGTTTTGACAATTGGCTTTTAAGTCAAGGGCTCCTCTATTATGGAAACGATTGAGAAGAGCAGCCCCTAGAAATGACAAAACTCTTCAACCAAATTGTCTTATGGATTCTTAGTATTTTAGTTATTTAGCTACTTAAAGTTAGGAACTTAGATTCTTTTATTTATTTGTATTGTGTGTGTTGCAATGGAACCTAGGGCCTCGGGCATGCTAGGAAGCATTCTACCACTGTGCTACGTCCCCCAGACCAGAGTCTCTTTTAAAGAGATGGTATTTATTGTACTAACATCGAATGTTTCAGGTTGTTCCAGTAACAGTAACGAGTGTCTCTTATCCTAAAAAGATGTGTAAGAATGTTTCATTAGGTTTCAATTCCTAGGAGAAAAAGACATAGATTTGCAGTGTGATTTCAGATCAATGAATATTTGGACTTCTGCTAAGCGGGAATGCTCCCTATCTTCTAAAAGCTTACAGTTGCCAACTTAAGGTTGATCAAGCCTCTAGATTAGTGGTTCTCAACGTGTGGTCTGAGGATTCCTGAAGTCCCCAAGATTGTTGAGTCAAAGCTATCTTCTAATAATACTAAGACATTTTTGCCTTTTTTATTGTGGTGATATTTGATCGTGCAAAAGCAATAGTAGGTGAGACTGCTGGAGACTTAGCACAAATCAAGGCAGTGACACCAAACTCTAAAATTAGTTATAGTATCCTTCACCACCGTGGACACAATTTACAAAATATTTTTTTGCTTAAGAATGTCCTTGATGAAGCAACAAAAATTATTAATTTTTCTCAACCCTCAGAAACATGTCTTTTTCTAATATTCTAACAAGATAAAAGCATGCATAAAATAATTGTTGCAAACCAAAGTACCATGGTTGTTCCAAGAAAAATCTTGCACAATTGTATTGTTTCAAGCTGAACTAGCTACTTATAGAACAAATAACTGACACACAAACTAATGTTATTTGGACTTAATTGCCACTTCGAGGCAGACATTTTCCCTGAATTAAAAAAAAAAAAATGAGAACTGGGGTTGTAGCTCAGTGGTAGGAATGCTTGTGCAAGGCACTAAGTTTGATTCTCAGCACCACATATAAATAAATAAATATCCATTGTCAACTAAAATTTTTTTTTTTAAATGAGGTTATTGTGTCAAGGAAAATGACCATTGTTTATTGTCAATGATAAAATTCAAACTGTCAAGAGAAAATTAGCATTTTGGAAAAGTTGCACTGACCATGAGCTTAATAGCTAACTGAAGACTTTTCTGATGACATTGGTGAATGTAATTATTTAAAAAAATTATAGAATGTGTCAACATGTGGAGTATTTGCATAATTCATGGAACCAGTATTTATAAATGACTAATGAACCAGTGTAATGTCCATTCTAAGTGCAAAATAGACCAATAGATCTTATGGGAACAAACAGATTTCAACAAACACTTGTCAAGTTTTGATGTAGTATCAAGAATATCCTAATTGTCAGGAAAGCTGTTAAAATACTCCCTGTTCTAACTTCATGTTTGTGTGAGCCATACTTTCTTCATATACTTCACCAAAATAACACATTGCAAAAGATTGAATGCAGAGGCAGATATGAGAACCCAATTACCTTCTTTTAGACCAGAAATTACAGGTGTGTAAAAAATGTAAAGGAATATAACTCATCACTAATTTTGTTTTTGAAAAAAGTTATTTTAAAAATGTGTTAATATGTAGTAAGTTTATTTTTTGATACACTAATTTTTCTGATTTCTCAGTTTTAAATTCTAATATGATAGACATCACCAGATATAATCCTTATAACCAAAAGCTCTTTAGAATCCTCAGTAGTTTTTCAGTCTATTTTTAGTGAAACATTTCCAGTTTATAGGAAATACAGGAGTGTGTTAACTTCATAGGAATTCAGTGAACAAAATCCAGAATGTGGGAAACTTCACAAATAACTCAGTTTCTCTAAAAAAAAAAATGAATTGTAATAAAAAAAGAGTGGAGAGAACAAAAAAGGAACATAAGACTCATAGCAACTAAATGCAGTGTACAAACCTTATTTGGATAATATTTCAAGCAAATCAATCACAAAAATTTTTGAGTTAAGGAAATTTTCTTTCTGGATATTTGACATTCGAGGATTACTGAAAATTTTTTCTGGAATGGTAGTATTGTGGTTATGCTATTTTGAGTCCTTTTACAGAAGCATGTGAAATATTTGTGGGTTAAATAATGTGGAGATTTAAAGAGGTAGAAAGGAGACAGGAATATAGATGAAATAAGAAGGCCAAGTGTTGATCATTGCTAGCCTATGAATACAATAGGCATTAATTATATTTTGGCATATGTTTGAATTTGCATTTAAAAAAATACTTTTGAAAAACAAGCTTCAATATGAGTCAGGAAATTCTAAATGTATTGCAGTATAAAACATGCAATGACCTAATTATTTAAATAGCCCAGGATGACGGCCCTGATGCAGCTTGAAAGAGCCATCAGAAAAGAAGTTGAGCCTGAGAAAGACTGAAAGCCATAGCAGTTTTGCTAAGTGGACGAGAGCACATTCCAGGAGGAGAATGCAGCACGTACAAATCATACAGAACCAAGGCCATGAGAAAGCAAGGAGATTAGGGAAACTGACACCTGCTTTTAGAATGAAGTACAAACAGGCCACTGTGTAGAAATAAGCCAGTCACCACCATCAAGGCCTCTCAGCTCAGTGGTTCTTAGTTTTCTTTGCTGATGCTTTTATTGCAGGAAGTCTTTTGTTCTGTTGTGGTTGGTGCCCAGGCTCCAAGATGGCCCCCAAGACTGCTGCCTCCTGGTATCCACACCCTTGTGTGACCCCCCACCCACCGCACCACGGCTGGTCTAGTCTGTGTGCTGCCCAAGTGATGGTCTGCACTCTTGTGGGAGA
The DNA here is from genome assembly GCA_004024805.1 of Geosciurus inauris. NCBI lineage: Eukaryota > Metazoa > Chordata > Mammalia > Rodentia > Sciuridae > Geosciurus > Geosciurus inauris. Next base: position 64,971 of record PVHX01002749.1, on the reverse strand, counting down.
TGTTGGTAAGGAAGGAGGTTGGCATGTCAGGGAGCAGGCATATGAGAAATGCCTGCACCAAATGCCTTCCACCAAAGTTTGCTGTGAACCTAAAACAGCTCTAAAAATAAGGTCTATTTTTAAAGGGGGGAGGACAGTACATTACTTCTAAAATTAGGTTATAAAAAATTAGCTTTTATTTTGGGTGCTTTTTTTCTCTCATCTTTCACATTCTGGAAGATGGAAACAGAAAATAAACCCATGAACCTCCATGTACCCATCATCCAGTTTCAAATTATCAACATTTCCTCCCACCCTTTTCCCTAGTTAAAGCAAATTTCAGTCATCTTATTTCATCCATTCTTTTTTTTAAAATATTTTTTTTAGTTGTAGATGGATACGATAGCTTTATTTTTTTTTTAATTTTTATGTGGTGCTGAGGATCGAACCCAGTGCCTCACGCATGCGAGGCAGGCGCTCTACCACTGAGCCACAATCCCAGCCCTCATCCATTCTTGAATATTTAATTTCAGGATAGATATAACTATAATAACGTTATCACACTTGATAAAATTACAATTCCTTCATATCATCTAATACCAATATTAAATTTCCTTACTTAAAGCTTGTGCTCCCTGATCGGTGGAGGGGAACTGCAGGGCTGCCACTGCCCTCGCGATGGCTTTGGTCTGGACTGTGCCACAGCCTCAGAGCTTTGCCAGTACAGCGGTTCAGGTGCAGGCAGGGTGATGGCAGAATGGAACCCCGATGGCCCATCCTGGGAAGCTCTGCTGATCTGCAGCAGCTGGACAATGTTCCTCATTAACACCACTCAACAGTTATGACGTCATTTCACAGTGCTGGCAGGGACTCAGCTCCCAAATATACATAGAAAAAGAACCTGAATCCCAGTCTTCCAATGGTCTCAAGACAACCAGAAGTGTCTGCTCTTGGGCCTAGTGGGTCTCTCAGCAAGATGTCCCTAGCCATGGGGATGTGCCACCAGCCATTCAGCTATGATGACTACTTCCAGGGGCCATGCCCATGCTTCCTTCCCTGGACATGGGCAGCATGCCTGGGAAGCCAATGATTCCAGAGCACAAGCATCAGCACCTTGCCAAGGCGGAGGAGGGAAAGGGCAGTTACTCTGAAACGTCAGTCACGGTCACCGACACTACAGACAAGGTCGCAGTGGTGAAGGTCAAAGCCATCATGAATTCTCTGATCATCAAACAGACCCAGGGCAGCATTCAGCATTTTCAGCAATAGGCAAGGATGAAGTGCTGGCTGCACACCCTGCAAGGGCCTCACCCTGAGGACAGGATGTGCCAAGTGGCAGAGGCCCAGAGGCTGGTTCATTTCTGGTTCTTCTACAGCCTTACCTGACCCGGATCCTAGCATCATGAACCCTGGAAGTGGGGAGGACAGAAACTCATCAGAAATATGGAGCCTCTTTGGACCAAGACCTCTTCAGGAGTCTGATTCTGGAGGTTTCGCCACCCAGACCTACAAAAGAAAAGCCCTCTCCCATGAAGTTGATCTATGCCCAGGCCACTAAATGGCTGAAGATCCAGCAACCTTCAAACCGACCAAGATGGATGTCCCGTGATTGAAGGGAAAAAACAACTGCTGGGGCCCCATAATCTCAAGCCCTGGGACTTGAATGCGTTCACACCCTCTGGCTTCTAGAGTGCTTTGTCTCAGGGACACTGGGTGGAGGGTTTCTTGCTCCTTACTCCATCCCTATGAGATAGACATATAGACATGTTATGCTTTTTAAAAAAATATTGTTTTAGTTGTAGATGGATACAATGTCCTTATTTATATCTTTATGTGGTGCTGAGGATCGAACCCAGGGCCTCACATGTGTGAGGCAAGCGCTCTACCACTAAGCCCCACTAAGCCCCCATGGTATGCTTTTTTAAAAAACTCTTACCTGAATCTAAAGCTAGAGACATAATTAGTTTTAAGAAAGATTAGTGCAAAGCTTGCCCTTATGTAGAAGAAACCATTTTGTATTGCTTTAAGATTAGACTAAAAAAAATCTCAGTAGTGGCTTGGGGAACTCATGACCTATTATTATCTACCCTAGACCAGAACTTTGATCCTTGCTTACTAGGTGAATAATGTTTATGCAACTCCAAACCCAGGCTTCTTGATTCTTCTTACCCCATCAGCATGAGCATGGAGATGCCTGCTGAGTTGGGACCACTTTGGCCTTGACTCTGTCCATGCTGTGCTCCAGCCTTGTCAATAGGGGGACCTAAGACCTGTTTTGGGTCTGGGCATAGTTAACAGCCAGACTTGGCAGGGACTCTAATTTCTAGGCTGAAACTGGAGTCTCCTTGCTTTCTGGTTAACTTTGTCCTGCAGCCAGTTATTCCTCCTGGTACTCCCTGGGCCACTGCTGTTAGAGGGATGCTTCACAGAAAGAACACTCGCCTTGCGTATCCTTCCTTGCACTTCAAAGTGACAGCGGTTCAACTCCAATTTGGCTGGAAATGTCCTAAAAGAAAAAAATTAAATCTACGGATTTGATAATGATGAACGGATGTTTTGTTTGGTGCTGCTGGGGATGGAACCCAGGGCCTCCCATGTCAGACAGGTGCTCTACCACGGAGCTGTACCCCAGTCAGGCCCCCAGATGTCCAACTTTTTTAGAATAAAGAAGATAGTAAGTACAGTTAGATTATAGACTTAAGATGCATGTGAAATTAGTGTTATTTTGACTTCTTTGTCCAGGCCAGGGCCTGAAACATTTTTGAAGGGGAGCTGGAAGAATTCACGTTTTCTACAATAAAAGGATTTTCACCAAGATGATTCTCATACCTTTAGTACAATACGTATCCTAACCGTGAAAAGGAAACTGAGAAACTCTTTTTCCTCCTCCCAGTACATGTTCGTTGTCTTCAACCCTGTGTCAAATGCTTGCCTTTTGTTTGGGATAGCATTTTGTTTACATAAGGAGCAGATGTCCTCCTAGAGAAGCCCCGGAGTCTAAAACTGTCAGAACACCTGACTTGTGTCTTCTGTTATCTCATTTTGACAAAAATCCTTACCATGTTCTCACAAAATGGAACAAAAAATTTTCCTTAATTACCATCTTATTTGATGTTTACTATTCTACTTTAGTTTACTTTTTTCCTTTTTGCTTACTTAATCAATTTTTTTGTTCCTTTGCCCCATCATCCTGACAATTTTTCTATATAATAGTTTTGTGTGTGTACCCCCATTGTAATAGACATAGTTAAACCTGTACTTCTGCCAGGCATGGTGGTGTGCACCTGTATTCTCAGGTGACTTGGAAGGCTGAGGCAGAAGGATCACAGGTTCAAGGTCAGCTCTGGCAACTTAAGAAGACCCTGTGTCAAAATAAAAAATAAAAAGAGCCGGGGATGTAGCTTAGTGGTAAAGCACTTTCCTAGCATGTGTGAAGTCCTGGGTTCAATCACCAGTATGGCCAAAAAAAGGGAAAAGACCTATATTTTCATATTTTTCTCTTAAATGTTCAAATTTTTGTTTAAAAATTAAAGAAGATTCAAATTAAACAATTATAGAAAGAGTTCATAGATATACTCTCATTGCATCAATCGGAACAGGTTATCTGGGCAGTCCATGTTAGAGGTACTGAGCTAGAGTGGGTTCAGGTGCTACCAGCTGTATGCATAAGTACCCCATCAATTTTGACCTACTGATTTTCACAGATATTAATAATGATTGATGCTTAGACACACTATTTCATTGGAAGTTACAAAATGCCTTTTCAGTCATTCCTTTCCATTTAGTAGCTGAAATATATCTATAAAGAAAAACTTTCTTTAATCATTTATCTTGAAGTATAATGTATTAGAAAGACAGAACCCCTTCAACTTACCAATTTTCAGAAGTTATTCCATAGCAACCTCCAAAGGTAAAGCATGAGTTTCTAAAATGGTATTTCTTATTAGTATGAGCTCAATTTTAATATATTCAACATCTGAGAATTATCTTTTCAATAATCATGTTGGCATCTATACTTGACACAACTTTAGATAGCTACTTTGCTTCTTGATACATAAAATATGTTCCACATTTCTTGTCCCAAACCTGAAATCAGCCTTTCTTCAAGAAATACTAGGGGCTGGGGATGTAGCTCAGTGGTAAAGCATTTGCCTAGCATGTTGACGGTATTAGGGTCAATCTCCAGCACTGTACATACACACACACGCGATCCTTTTAATGGGAAGTACTCAGAGACCACAATCTGAGCATTAGTAATGCTCACTGCTAATGAGCTTTCACTGCTTCCTGGCCTGCCCAATGCAGAGCTAGCAATATGTGATTCTTAGCAAAAGAAAACCATAAAGCATCTCAATGGATGATTTTTTTTGCTCAAAAACTTTGGACAAGGTCAGGATCAAAACAATCAACGAGCAAAGGGAACTTCCGTAACTTGATAAAGGGCATCTATGAAAAAACATACAGTCAACACTGTATTTGATGGTTAAAAAAAGACTCAATGCTTTGCCACTAAGATCAGGAAGAAGATAAAAATGTACATCCTCCCCACTTCTATGCACCACTGTACTTTGAGGCAATTTGGAAAGAAAAAGAAATATTAAAAATTAAGAAGTAAAAGTGTCTTTATTCATAGAACAAGCAAATCTTGTACATAGAAAATCCTAAGGAATTCAATGAAAAACTACTAGAATGAGCAAGGCTAACAAGTTCACGGGATATAAGAGCAATATACAAAATTCAAGTGTATTTCTATATACTACCAACAAACAATCTGCAAAGGAAAGTAAAAAAATTCCATTCTCAAGATCATCAAAAAGAACAAAACATTAGCTGGGCACAGTGGTGCACACCTGTAATCCCAGACTCAGGAGGCTGAGGCAGGAGGATTGAGAGTTCAAACCCAGCCTCAGCAACTTAGTGAGGCCCTAAGCAACTCACTGAGACCATATCTCTAATAAAAATATTTTTAAAAGTGCTGGGGATGTGGCTCAGTGGTTAAGAACCCCTGGGTTCAATCCCTGGTACCAAAAGGAAAAGAAAAAAAAAACCACTTAGGAATAAACTTAACAACATCAACAAAAACAGTCCAGTGGGCTGGCATTGTAGCTCAGTGGTAGAGCGCTTGCCTCGCATGCGTGAGGCCCTGGGTTCGATCCTCAGCACCACATACAAAGCAATAAAATAAAGACATTTATTTAAAAAAAAAAAAAAAAAAACAGTCCAGTACTTCTACACAGAAAATGGCAAAACCTTTTTGAAAGAAATTACAGACTTAAATAAATGGAAAGACATGTTCACAGATTGGAATTTAATACCATTATAATGACAAGGCTCCCTAAACTGATCTGCAGATTCAACACAGTCACTCAAAATCCCAGCTAACTTTTCTGCAGAGATTCCAAAGTGATTCTAAAATTCTTATGCAAAAGACCCAGAATAGTCAGAACAACCATGAAAAAAAGTTGAAGTTGGAGGACTCACAATTCATGGTTTCAAAACTCAAAACGCTACAGTAATCAAAACTGCGATTCTGGCACAAGCACGGACATACAGATCAACAAAACAGAATTTGAAGTTCAGAAAGAAACCCAAATATCTAAAACCAACAGATTTTTTAATAATATGACAATAGTTTTTTCAACAGATGGTGCTAGAACTGAACGTCGACACAAAAAAGGATAAATCTGAACCTCTACCTCACACCATACACAGGTTACCCCAAAGTGAATCAGACCTACATATAAGAATTAAAATTATAAAATTCTTAGAAAGAAACAGGAGCAGCCAGGCATGGTGGAGTATACCTGTAATCCCAGCAACTTGGAGGCTGAGGCAGGAGGCTCACAAGTTCAAAGCCAGCTTTATTAACTTAGCAAAACCATTTCTAAAAATACAAGAAGGCTGGGGTTGTAGTGCAGTGGTACAGCATCCCCTGGGTTAAATCCCCAGTACCACAGGGGAAAGGAGAGCATTGCCTTGTATTTTCCTTTTTGATCTAATAATTGTTTCATAATTTATTTATGTAATGTTTGCAGCATTAGGGATTGAACTCAGGGTCTCAAGCATGCTAAGCAAGTGCTCCACCACTGAGCAACATCCCCAGCCCTTGTTTCATAATTATATAAAATATTTACATGATTACAAACTATAATCAGGTAAGTCTTAACTTCTATTACTGTCCCCTCTACCCAGTTCCTTCCTTTCCTCTATAAACACATGTATTAGTTATTTTGGTTTATATTTCCACTGTTATTTGTTTTGCAATACCAGGGATTGAACCCAGGAATGCTCTACCACTGAGCTACATCCCCAGGCCTTCTTTCTTTATTTTGAGAAAAGGTCTCACTAAATTGCCCAGGTTGTCCTCAAACTTATGATCCTGTCTCTGCCTCCCTGCTATCTCTGGGATAGCATATGTGTGCCCCCACAGCTGGTTCTTCCCAATTGTTTTTGAAAACATAAGGAAATAAACATATATACTCATATTTCCCTCAACCCTTACATAAAATGTAGCATACCAGACACTATGCACACCACATCTTACTCTTTCACATACAATATGCCTAGAGATCCCTCCATGAGAGCCCGTAGATTATCTTCCTCACTCTTTTATAGTTACATCGTAGTAATTGAGTTTGCAATTATATCATAGTTCAAACAGATCTGGCTGGTGGGCATTTGAATTGTTTTCAGTGTTGCTATTATAAATACTGTGTTGTAATAAATAATCTTCCTTTTGCATTATTTTTTTTTCTGGTGAAATTTTACGATAGAATCTTAGAAGTGGAGTTGCTAATCAAAATGTAAATGCATACATAATTCTGCAAGACATTGCTAACTTCTCCATAAAGGTTGTATCATTTGAATAACCTTTTTTTGTGTGTATGGTACTGTGAACTAAACCAGGTCCTTGCACATACTAGGCAAGCACTCTACCACTGAGCCACAGCTTTCAGATTTTTTGTTCTTTTGGAGACAGGATCTCACTAAGTTGCCCAGGCCAGCTTCAAACTTGCAATCCTCCTGCCTCAGCCTTCAGAGTAGCTGGGATTGCAAACATGTGCTACCATGCTTGTCTATAATAACCTTTTAACCATTTTTCCCCTTTTCTACTCTTGTTCACCTACAACTCATTTTTCCTCTTATAAAATCTTACAAAATACAAATTAAGTCATATTTCTCTCCTCTTGATCATTTAGTGGCTCCCTACATTTACAATAAAACCAATCTCTTCACAGTATCTATAAAAACTTAGATCATGGAGGTCTTGCCTCTGTATCAAGTTAGAATTAGATTTGGCTCTGAGCAACAGAGACCCAAAATAACTATCTAAAACAAGACAAAAATTTACTTCCCTGACAAATAAGTCTGGAGGAAGACCATCCGAAGCCTGGAGTTCAGCTTCAAGAAGTCTTCAGGACACTCGAGGCCATGCTCCACCATCCCTGGGATCTGATCCTCATCCCCACGACCCGAGTAGCCAGAATACCAGTCATCTCAACATTCCAGGAAGCAAAGCTGGAAGGAAGGAGTGTGTGCCATTGTGTGTGCCATCTGCGGTACTGCGGGGGAACCCAGAGTCTCGCACAAGCTAGGCAAGCACTCTACTACGGAGCTACCTCCCCATGGTCCCATGTCAGTTACACTTTAAAAAAGATTCTTAGCTCTATGACACTTCCATTTATATCCCATGGTTCAGAACTATTCACATGACCATACCCACCATAATGTAGGCTGGAAAACATCACCTTTGTTCTGGGCAGCCAGGTGTCTCCGTCAAAACCTGCTTAGAACCTCAAAGAAGTCTGCTGCACACCTGGTCCAGTTCACCTCACAGCTCCTCACACCCTTGCTCACTATGCTCCAGCTACAGACTCTGTTCCTCAAATTAGCCGAGTTCTGACCTACCTCAAAGCCCATCCTGTTTCACCCGCCACCTAGACCCTTCCTCAAATCTTCACACGGCTGGTTCCTACTCATCATTCAGGACTCAGCTCAAACACTTCCTCAGACTTTCCTTGAATACTGTGTGTAAAGAAGGCCCCACCCAGGCTTATCTTTTCCCTGCCTTATTTCCTTCACAGCATTTTTTTCCATCTGCAATTATGTATCCTTTGCCTTCTTTCACTAGAATATAATTCCCATAGGACAGGAATGTTTTGTCCTCTTCACACTATTCCTCTACTACCCAATGCAATTCCAAGCACATAGTGGGAACTTAATATTAGCTGAAATGTCTGGCTCCAAAACCCAGGCTTCTCCTGTTCTTGCTATTTCTAGTATATTTGAAATAATACCCCATTCCAGAAATTAATTTTTGATTTTAAAATAACATTTATCAAAGCTAGTTTCTTTCAAACAAGATTTTAAAAAATAATGTTTCTAAAGTAAAGCAAGGGCTAGGATTGTGGCTCAATGATAAAGCACTTGCCTAGCATGTGTGAGGCACTGGGTTCGATCCTCAGCACCACATAAAAATGAATAAATAAAAGTATTGTGTCCATCTACAACAAAAAAATTATTAAAAAATAAAATAAAGTGAAGCAAATCTCATGCTCAGTAAATACAGTTTTAGATATATTATCATGGGCAAGTCTCTTGAGTTGCACTGTTTTCATATGTAAAATGGAAGAGTTGATTAAAATTCACTTAATCCAGTTATTTACAAAGCACTGTGCTAAACTAGAAACATAAAGCCTAAGTAAGATCATTTCTGCTCTCAAAAGGAGCTCAAAGGTATCTTTCAACCCTACAATTTGCATGATTGTACATAATTGTTGGTTTGTATCCTCTGTACTAGAGAAAAAACCTAACAGTCCCCACTACTGAAACACTAATGAAAAGATGTCATTAAGTCACTGAAAAACACACTGCTTCATTTTAAAAGTGAATATTTAATTTAACACTGATATAAGAATTAAACAGTATTAAAAACAAAAGCATATTAGTCGCTTAAAAAAGTCTATTAATCTTTATTTTCCTTTTGAGAGGGTTTGTTTTGTGTTCTTTTGTTTTTGGTACCAGGGATTAAACCCAGGGACGCTTAACCACTGAGACACATCCCCAGCACTTTTCATTTTTTATTTTGAGACAGGATCTTACTAAGTTACCTAGGGCCAGGCTTTAAACTTGCAATCCTCCTGCCTCAGCCTCCCAAACTACTGAGATTACAGGCATATTCCACCATATCCGGCCAGTTTTTTTTTTTTTTTTCTTTTTTCTTTTTTTTTTTTTGGTAATGGGGATTGAACTCAGGGGCACTTGACCACTGAGCCACATCCCCATCCCCTATTTTGTTTTAGAGACAAGGTCTCACTGAGTTGCTTAGTGCCTCGCCTTTGCTGAGGCTGGCTTTGAACCCGTGATTCTCCTGTCTCAGCCTCCCAAAGTGCTGGGATTACAGGCATGCGCCACCGTGCCCAGCTTTGGCCAGCATTTTTGAGAGGATTTTGATGGCTAGTTCTCTACACAAAACAACGCTAGCAAAATGTCTTTAGAAGACAAAACTTCTCTGACTGTAGTCTAAAATGCTTTAAAGAGATTAAACATTTTAAAGACCTAAATCAAAAATACCCAATATTAGATATCACATTTGAATCCTAAAAGTTTGACATGAAAAACATTTTTTAAAAAGATAACCAACAAATTAACAACTCAGCATTTTTTCCAGGCACTGGCGTCTCCAACCATCAAGACCAGGACAAGCGCATGGCTGTGGCTCACCCACAGCCACAATCCTTGTTCTTCTAGATCCTTCTTGGCTTTCATCCAGGCAACTCCAAAGGTACTGCGAGGAAAGCAGAAGCAGAGATAGATACCCACTTCTCTTGCAGACCCTTTCAGCATAGCAACTAACCAAATAACCAGTGAGCAAAGGGTATTGATCCATAACTTATTGTTTACACATGACTCATTCAATTTGAAAAATTGCCAGCTCTGTCAAATATGCCAACACACCAATAAGGTATTTATGACACAGAATCTGTAAAAAAAAAAAAAGAGAGAGAATTAAAAAGAAATTTAAAATTAGAATATTATAATAAGGCAGTTTGATATTTGAATGATCAGTGTTACACTGGTCTAATTTCTGGATTTAGTTCGTGGAACTTGGTACATTCAATACACTATCATTTTTATGTCTTCTATTTCTTTTCTTTTTAATGCTAATCTCTTCTCATCAAAATTATTTCCCAGTTACCATTACATTGCGGCCTCCATTCTGAAAAAAATGAACTATAGAAAACTGTGCTCTTGGAACCTAAGAGAGTTCAGATCTTGACTTCTCTCCTTACTAAGCTATCTTCCATTTATCACTTAAACTTACTTTGACTTGTTTTCTGGCGCAGTGGCGTAAGCCTGTAATCCCAGCACTTAGGGAGGCTGAGACAGGAGAATCATGAGTTCAAAGCCAGCCTCAGCAATGGCGAGGTGCTAAGCCAACTCAGTGAGACCCTCACTCAGTGAGACAAAATAGGACTGGGGATGTGGCTCAGTGGTCGAGTGGCCCTGAGTTCAAATTCCAGTACCAAAAAATAAAATAAAATAAAATGTGGATAAAAACACCTAAGGCACAGTGGTATACACCTGAAATCCTAGCTACTCAGGAAGCTGAGGCACGAGAATCAAAAGTTAAAGGCCAGCCAGGTGCAGTGGTACACACTGGGAAACTTAGCAAGACCCTATCTCAAAATAAAAAATAAAAGGGCTAGGAATGTAGCTCAGTGGCAGAGCACCCTTGGATTCAATCCCCAGTAAACACACACACACACACAATTAAGGTCCTCTAGACACAGCAAGAGAAACATAACCTTTCCATTTGTGGAAGCTAAAAAAGTTAATCTCATATAGAAACAGAACAGTGATCACTGGAAGCTAGGAAGGGTAGAGTTAAGAGGGATAGAGATTAGACAATGAGCACCAAAATACAATCAGTTAAGAGGAACTGGTTCTGGTGTTCCATAGCACAGTAGGGTAACTATATGCTACAACTACGTATTATATATTTCAAAATAACTAGAAGAATCTGAAGGTTCCCACACATAGAAAGGATGTTTGAAGAGATCAGTACACATTGTATATATGTCATAAATTATCACACTGTGCCCCATAAATATGTACAAATATGTACTAATTAAAAAAATAAACAAAAAAAGAATAAAGTCTGTTAAACTCCTAACACAATAATAACAAGACCATAGGAAATATTCACTAAGAGTATATCAGGGCTGTATATTTAAATATGCTCTAGGGATTGACTCTATTTTTGATACTTCTTGTAATAAGCACTTCACAGAGAGTAAACCAATGTGTCTATTAGTCCTTTCCAATGAGGATAGAAAAGCGTAAAATACAAAGGTGACACCTTTTTTCTGTGTTTCTGGCTATAAATTTCTTTCTTTCTTTTGGTACCAGGGATTGAACTCAGGGGCACTTGACCACTGAGCCACATCCCCAGCCCTATTTTGTGTTTTGTGTAGAGACAGGGTCTCACTGAGTTGCTTAGCGCCTCGCTGTTGCTGAGGCTGGCTTTGAACTCGCGATTCTCCTGCCTCAGCCTCCCTAAGTGCTGGGATTACAGGCATGCGCCACTGTGCCTGGCTTATAAATTTATTTCTAACATATGAAATCCTCTATAACTTTCATAATTATTTCAAAATTTGATAGGAAACAATTTTGAAAGAATCATAACTCATATTATTACAGAATAATAACTCATTATCCACGTCTACAATATACACCTGTAATGTTCTTCCATTACAGAGCTGCACATGCAAGGCTGAAGACTGTGTAAATCATTTATAAAGCATAAAAGGAAGTCTCTACTATCTTCAGTTGGCATACATTCAAATGTGTTTCTTCAATGTGAAGAATTGAGCCACCATGCATGTTGAAAACCTGGCAACAATAAAAAAAACAGTTACTTAACTAGATTTGTTTAAACTAACCTTTATTTTTCCATCAGTATGTGCAGAAGCTACAGACGTTGACACACGAACCAATCTTGTAGCTGATAAATGAATTCTGAAATGCCTATGGAAATGTGAATAAAGGCAGTCCATAAATAAGTCAACTTCCTCCTGGGTAACCTCCCCAGGTGTTTTGTGGACACTGTCCCATAGAGCTTTTGCATCCTCTGGATGAATTGCATAAGAAATGTCCAGACTTTGAGGGCTACAGGGAACAGACCAAAGAAATTCAGTAGTAGCCATATAGTGGTCCATTTTACACGCAGTCCACATAGCAGCCATCCAGGAAAGATTAAATGCATTGATTGCTAAAGGACTGAAATAACAATCAAAAGTCTTCTGAAACCAAGTTCCAATTATGGCTGTATTAGACTCTGCTCCATTTGCAAGGAATAAGGGTAGACAAGTGAAATCTTGTGAAACCGTCTCCAGGAGAGTATCTCCAAATACACAGCAGAACCAACCAGTCCATAACACTTTACCTTCTCTGTTTTCAGATGGCACTTGAGATTTTGACAAAATCTACAAAGGAAAGTAAAACAAATTCATTAAGTTCAAAAGTACATTTGCTCCTAAATTACATCTTCCCAAAATTAATTAGTACATTAAAAATAAGATGACATATTGTCCAAAAGACAAAAAAGGAATAGTCTTGCTAGTCATTATTAGGGTTTATAAAAATAATTGACCTTTCTCCTAATATTTTATAGTTATATGGCAAGATCTTGGTGCAATGAAAATTCTAAAGGAGAGATGCCTATATAAAATAATCAGGTACAGTATCTTGAAAAAAAATCTCAACTTTAGAAGGGACTGTAAGGTCACCAAATTCAACATGTTGAATTCTCCCACTGAGGAAGATACCATTTTCTAAAGCAGCTCCTTTAATCAACTTAAAATGTAATTCCATATGTCAAGCCCTACAGTTTCCACCAAATGGTCCTGCTTTCTTTATAGGTATGTAAAATAAATCAAATCTAATATCTCTTCCACAGGAAAAACACTTCAACTATTTCATGGTCCCTACTACATATACTGCCAAGTTCAACATATCCAGTTTCTTTTGTGGGAGCAGTGCAGGGGTGGGGAACTGGGGCACTTTACCACTGAGAGACATCCCCAGCCCTTTTTAATTTTATTTTGAGGCAGGATCTAAGTTGCTAAGGCTAGCCCAAACATCCTCCTACCTCAGCCTCCCAAATTGCTAGGATTATAGGCATGAGCCACCAAGCCTGGCTCATATCCAGTTTCTTCAACCATTTTTCCTAAATAGATTCACATTCTCTCGCTATTCTGGACACTCTTTCCTGAAATTCTTATGCATGAGTCATTCATAAGTTAACATAATTATTTCAAAAAAGGTCTGCAGGGCTGGGGTTATGGCTCAGTGATAGATTGCTTGCCTCGCACATGTGAAGCAACTGGCTTCAATCCTCAGCACCACATACAAAATACATAAGTAAATAAAATAAAGGTTTAAAAGAAAAGAAAAAAAAAAGGTCTGCACCTGTAATCCCAGCACTTTAGGAGGCTGAGACAGGAGAATCGCAGTTCAAAGCCAGCCTCAGCAATGGCAAGGCGCTAAGCAACCCGGTGAAACTGTCTCTACATAAATTACAAAATAGTGTTGGGGATGCGGCTCAGTGGTCAAGTGCGCCTGAGTTCAATCCTCAGTACCAAAAAAAAGGTCTGATTACAAGACTACCATCACCTTTGATCTATATTAAACTTCTATTAGTGTAATCTCAGATTATAGTTTTCTTTTTCTTTTTGGTATCAGGGATTGAACTCAGGGGTACTCAACCACTGAGCCACATCCCCAGCCCTATTTTGTGTTTTATGTAGTGACAGAGTCTCACTGAGTTGCTTAGCACCTCTCCGTTGCTGGGTCAGATTATAGTTTTCTGATGTTCAGTAGACAGTTTCATACAAATTAGTTGTACATACTCATTTTGCTGTTAATAGGTAAATCTCTCCCAGTTTAGACTGAGGTGTAAACCTCAATGGGCTAAATTTTAAGCTCTTTCAATTTAGCCCATTGTACCAATCCATTCATATTTTTGAAGATCTTGACTATATTCCCAGTTTACTGACTAATCCCTCAAACTTTGTAATATGATAAACACCTTCGAGATTTGTTTAAGTACTTCAAGATTTGTTTAAGCCAAGGTTAAGATCACGGCCCCATATGTTATCTCTTTAGAGATGATCATTTAAGCAGTCTCTTTTACCATATTTCTCCTTATTTAAGAGATTATGAAAGGCTCTTGCATACCTTGAAGCTCAGATATGCTATGTTTATCAGACTTTCATAACTTAAGAGTACTACAACCCTGTCAAGAAATGAAATTTATGGGACTGGAGTTGTAGCTCAGTGGTAGAGCGCTTATCTAGTATGTATGAGGCACTGGGTACAATCCTCAGTACCACATTAAATAATTAATTAAATAAAGGAATTGTGTCCATCTACAACTAAAAAATTTTTTTAAAAAAAGAGAAATGAAATTTACTTAGAAAACTATCAGAACACTGTACCAGGAATTCAAGTCATTTTTTTTTGGTACTGGGGATTGAACGCAGAGGTACTCGCCCACTGAGCCACATCCCCAGCCCTATTTTGTTTTTTTTTATTTAGAGACAGGGTCTCACTGAGTTGCTTAGCGCCTTGCTGTTGCTGAGGCTGGCTGTGAACTCATGATTCTCCTGTCCCAGCCTCCCAGATTACTGGGATTACAGGTGTGCGTCACCGCACCCAGCTAATTCAGGTCATTTCTAATCCTTTTGAGAACATCTACTTGACTTATGATATGCAATTCACAAAACTTCTCTAACATCAGCTGTTTTACTCGACAAAGACTGCAGCCTACATGGTATCTGTTTTTCCTTCTGCAATAAAACAGTCCATTTACTTAAGGTTGCAAAGTGGCCACTAAAAAAGAAAATATTTGTAGCTTCCAACTAAGACATTAGCAGAAGTTGCTTGATCTCAGCAAGATTCACTGTGCCAGGTCTCTTGTTTGTCCCCCTCATCTTCCTTCTACCTCCTGTCTGAAACTTAAATATAATGTTTATAGCTCCAGGAGCCACCCTGGACCATAAGGTAACCTTTAGAATGGAAGTCATCCACTATGGATGGTAGAGAAGATGATGAAAGGAGCCTGGGTTGTTAACAACCTCATTCATCAAGCATCATGCCAGCCTTGGACAGTTTGTCTCCATTCGCCTTCCCTTTTCAGTAAGACAATAAGCCTATCTTTTTTGTTTTTTGTTTTTTTGGTACTGGAAATTGAACTCAGGGGCACTCAACCACTGAGCCACATCCCCAGCCCTATTTTGTGTTTTATGTAGACACAGGGTCTCACTGAGTTGCTTAGCACCTCGCCATTGCTGAGGCTGGCTTTGAACTCGTGATTCTCCTGTCTCAGCCTCCCAAAGTGCAGGGATTACAGGCATGTGCTACCATGCCCGGCTAAGCCTATCTTTTTTAATCCACTGTTACTCAGGCTTTATGCTATATACAATTGAACCTAATCCTCGAACACCTTAAGATCTTTGCCAATACCATGACCTATACCAGGAGTTGGCAAACTTTTTCTGTAAAGGGTCAGATAATAAACATTTTAAGCTTTGCAGGTCATGTGGTTTCTATAGTAACTATTTAACTTTGCTGTCATAGCCCCAAAACAGCCACACACAAGACATAAGCGTATGAAAGAGGCTATGTTCCAATAAAACCTTATCTATAAAACAAAGAGCAGGTCAGACCATACTTTGCTGACCTTTGATTTATATAAACAAATAAATCTAGCCTTGCTGATTGCTTGAGGATTTCTTTTTCTTATTAATAAAGATTAATAAACTCAAGAGACTTTATTACAAATAACAAAATATATGTTTTGTTTTGTTTTTAATTCATCAAAAGTTAGCCTTACTTTGAGGAGGGGCAGGGGGGTTTTGAACCCAGGGGTGCTTAACCACTAACCCACATCCCCAGCCCTTTTTTTGTTTTGAGACAGGGTCTCACTAAGTTCTTAAGACCTCACTAAGTTGCTAAGGCTGGCTTTGAACTTGCGATCCTCTTGCCTCAGCCTCCTGAGCCACTGGGATTATAGGCACAGGCCATTACAGGTTACTTATAGAAAGGAATGTAAAATGTTACATTTCTGAGAGTAATATGGCATGATATATCACTATATGGAATGTTATATACTTTACTAAAATTCTACTTAAAGGAATTGAATCCTAATTTAAAAAAATCATAGAATTATACAGATGTATTATCTACAATTATCTACAATGTTGATTGGTAAAAATACCATAAATTTTGGGGTTGGGGCTGTAGCTCAGCGGTAGAGCACTTGCCTAGCATGCATGAGGCACTGGGTTCGATCCTCAGCACCACATATAAAATAATAAATAAACAATATTTTTTAAAAATACCATAAATTTTAACAGTGATTTTTTTTTAATTTTTAATTTTTTTGGTACTAAGGATTGAACCCAAGGGTGCTCTACAACTGAGTTATATCTCCAGTCCTTCTCATTTATTTTGAGACAGGGTCTCACTAAATTGCTGAAGGTCTCACTAAGCTGCGAAGGCTAACCTCAACCTTGTGATCCTCCTACTTCAGCCTCCTGCAATTGCTGGGATTACAAGCATGCACCAGCTTAACTATGATCATTAATTTTCTTTGTATTTTTACGTATTTTCAAAGTTTTATAAAATTAACATGATTTACACACAAACATACACTTCCTACATATGTAAGAAAAAAATTTTTAAGTTGGCTATAATCTAATTATTGCAATTTGGTCAAATAAGACATAAAATGTGTTAAAAATCCCAAGCTTAGGAACTTAAAACAGTAAGAAAATATCACTATTTCCAAACCAAGAAAATGCTGCTGGTCATAATAGTGCACACCTATAATTCCAACTACTTGAGAGGCTCAGACAGGAGGATAACAAGTTTAAGGCCAGCCTGAGTAACTTAGCAAGGCCCTGGGCCCTGTCTCAGAATTTTTTAAAATGGCTGGGGATGTAGCTCAGTGGTAGAAAATTTGCCTAGTATGTGCAAGCCCTGGGTTCAATCCTCAGTACAGCAAAATTTTAAAAAAGAACAAACAAAAACAAAATGCAGACTCTTTTCCCCTAGGAAACAAGAATTGTTTATATACTATACTTGGACAAGAAATGCTTCAGGGTCTCTTTGTGTTCCTTTCATTCCCAGAAGAGTAGAGAAAACCACTTTAATGTTGAAGTCTTCTCCCACTTCCACCGCAAGTCCTTTTTGCTTTTCAGCAGCAATAAATGCATTCAGAAGTCTAGAATACTCTTTGAGATTACTATAGGAGAATTTATACAGGGGAGTTACACTATATAAAGTCCACTGTTTATGAAGGAGGAAAGCAACCTTGTGAGGATCAACATCTTCCTAAAAAAAAGACCAAAAAAAGTTTAAAAATTAACAAACATTAGTAAGAAAGAAACATACTATTTAAGTATTTATACAAGTCTATAACTGAGGCCCAAATCTTTGCATTCCCAAAGATCAAACTTAAAGTGGGGTTTGCAGGATTCTTTGTAGATCCTTGAAGAGACTCTTGCATTTGCTGAACCTTCTCTTCTAGTATGCTCTTCCCCTGGGAGTTCAAATGGCATGTTCCTTCACTTCATTCTGGTCTCTTCCAAATGCCACCCAAGAGGCTACCCAACTAAAGGAGCACCTGTTTTTTTTTTTGGTACTGGGGATTGAACTCAGGGGCACTCGACCACTGAGCCACATCCCCAGCCCTATTTTGTGTTTTATGTAGAGACAGGGTCTCACTGAGTTGCTTAGCGCCTCGCCGTTGCTGAGGCTGGCTTTGAACTCGCGATTCTCCTGTCTCAGCCTCCCAGAGTGCTGGGATTACAGGCTTGAGCCACCGCGCCTGGCTCTACAGGAGCACCTGTACCCACCCAACTTTGTCACTCTGTATCTCCTGACCCTGCTTTTTCTTCAAAGCACTTATTACTTACTACCTGACAATAAAATATTGTCTGATTTTTATTGTGTTTTCCCCAAACAGTCCGTGCTTTCTGGTATTGTCTCTCACAGCTCCATTTATTTTTTTGAAACTTTCACTACAGTGGTCCACGTGAGAAAAATATTTGTTCTGGCTAGAACATTTATTGAAACAATTACACACTTTTTTCTTACAGTTATCAAAATACATGGCAAAATTATTATAAAGGAGAAGAAGCACAGAATAGGGCATTCCAATCTTTATATAAAATTTTTGTTTTCTGGCTAAAAGCTATCGCTTTCATTACCAGCATTAGTAATTTTTCTTTAAGAAAAGTCGTTACAAAAATGAAAAAATTGACTCCTATCCCAAGCGATAATAGGCCTCCACACTGATAAAACAGCTACAACAAAGGTCATAACGGCATCTATGCAGTCTTCCAGCAAATAATATGACTTCATTCTCATCACAAGGAAACATAAAACACAAAATGAGCAATATTCTACTTAAAAGGGGGAAAAAAGATTGCATTTTTAAAAAATGTTAATGTCAAAAGACAAAGAAATAAAAAAATACAAAGAAAAATACTGTGGAAATGATCCAGATTAAGGAGATAAAAGCCAAGATATAGTGCTGATACTGCAAAATTATTTAACTGTTTCTCATTTACTAGTGGACAGGTTAAGAAGACACTAAAAATAGTATAAACAGTAACAAAAATTGAAGTGTTTTGTTCAGATAGTCTCAATTATTGACTAACCCAAAGGAACACAAAGCATACCTGCAACTGTGAACATTGGGGAACTTTCCTTCGAGGCAGGGTTGAAACAAATGAAGTCTGCTTCCTAACTGATTCCAATCGTTTCTGCAGAGGGGTGGCACCTATAAGGTAATCTTTAAGACCTGAGGATGTACTTTGTCTAGGCGTCAATTCAGGTGTTGATTCTGATACATCATAAGGATCCATGGTCTACATTAAAAAATTATAAGACAGAATTCTAAACACTAAAAGGATAAATCATATTCACAGTTTCACAGATTCCTCTTCCCACTATAAAAGAATTCTTTCTTTCTTCTCCTTCCTCAACTTTTTCATAAAGTGCCGTATTTCTCATTGGCTTCGGCCATATTTATGAATACCTGACAGAAACCACAAACAATATGTTTAAAACTAAATTCAATCCTTCCTTCCAAAAGCCTCCATTCTTTCGCAAGCAGTCATTCAGCACATTCTGTCACGTTCCTCCTTCGACAGCCTTTGTCATCCATCCCCAAAGCCATGGACTGGGCTGTATCTTTATGACCACAGCTAAGATTCTCTAGGAGTAAAACGTTCTTCCAAAAATGCACTCTGTTGTTAGTTATCAGAATCATGACAAAATCAACCCTAAACTCCTCTGCAGGTATTTAAGTCCGTCATAATTCAGCTTCTCCCTATTCTCCTCTCCAACCTAGGATATAAATATATTCATGTCTTCATATTTCTGCCTGTTAACTATATCGCCTGTATGAAGTGAAATTTCCCATTCCACTTCCTTTAAGATCATGTTTGAGCCAGGTGTGGTGGCGCAAGCCTGTAATCCCAGCACTTAGGGAGGCTGAGACAGGAGAATCTCAAGTTCAAAGCCAGCCTCAGCAACGGCGAGGCGCTAAGCAACTCAGTGAGACCCTGTCTCTACATAAAACACAAAATAGGGCTGGGGATGTGGCTCAGTGGTTGAGTGCCCCTGAGTTCAATCTCTAGTACCAAAAAAAAAAAAAAAAAAGATCATGTTTGAATGTGATCGTCTTTCAAATTGTTTCAAAAATTTTTTGTTGCAAAAATTCCTGTTTGCAAATTCAAACAGGAGGGTTTTATCAAAACTTTTGCCCTTGAAATACTTATATGCTTTTTTTGGGGGGTGGGTACTGGGGATTGAACTCAGGGGTACATGACCACTGGGCCACATCTCCAGCCCTATTCTGTGTTTTTTATTTAGGGACATAAAAAACTCGTTGTTGCTGAGGCTGGCTTTGAACTTGTGATTCTCCTGTCTCAGCCTCCCAAAGTGCTAGGATTAAGGGCCTGAGCCACTTTGCCCAGTTCGTTATATGCTTCTATCTGTATTAGTGGCTCATTCCTGGAAGCTGTGTGTGTGTGTGTGTGTGTGTGTGTACACACAATGAGATCTCATTTCCAAAGGAGACCAACAAAATTCTTCAAGAACGTTGTTTAAAATCTTTGGAGATACAGCAGCCACATAGCTCTCCTCACTTAGTCTGTACCACTCATTTTGGCCCCTGTTCATTTATTTTCTTGGTGTGAATTTCTTGTCTCTCTAGCAAGTCTAAGCTGCTTTGATTGAAATACTGTTTTATAACTGTCTTGCATAAGTGCCCTAATACAATGCCAAAGTGCATTTTAATTGTTAAGCAAGTATTGCTTTAATCGAACGTAAGTATTCCATAAAGCTCCAAAATAAAAATACAATTTCCACTGAAAGAAATTTAAGTTATAATTACTTCCAACTACTATGCAATTAGTCTAGTTTTTCCCTGGGCTAGGGGTGTGGCTCAGTGGTAGAGAGCTCTCCTCGCACGTAAAAAGCACTAGGTTTGATTCTCAGCACCACATAAAAATAAATAAATAAAATGAAGCTATTATGCCCATCTACAACTAAAAAGTATTTTTTTTAAAAGGAGTTTTTCACAAATGAGGTCATACTTACAGTTTTATTGTTTTTTATTTATCCCTGGATTGAACCCAGGGAGTTCTACCACTGAGATACCCCCACCCCATTTTTGTTTTTTGTTTGTTTGTTTTGGTCTCGCTAAATTGTCGAGGCTGGCCTGCCTGAGCCTCCGGAAATGCTGGGATTACAGGTGTGCGCATCATTGCCTGGACACAGTATTACTACACTTAAATGACATAATACCATTTAAATGACATAAGTACCATTTAAAATTCCATGATAGCAAACACCCTTAGTTGTCTGTCCTGAGGGTAGTCCGTGGAAAAAGGGACTTATTCACTGGGTACGCGTCCTCCAGTCCCTAAGTCCAGCAGCTCAGAAGCCGGAGCTCGGCCGGCCGTCGGCCACTCAGGGCGAAGCACGTCTGTGCTTAAAGACAAGGACGCGCCACAGGCCAAATGCCAAGTCCACGGCCAGTCCTGGACCCACACAACGCAGCTCACCAATAAAATGCAATGCGGACGCTGTCACCCATTCCGCGGGCACGAGTCATTCTTCAGTCCGGCTCCTGAGCTATGTCGAGGCTGGAACCTCCTGAAGTGAAAAAGCCGCCAAAATGACAGCTGCGGGGGAGGCCCAAGGGAGCTCCCCCGGACGGCAGCGCGCCCACCGAGGAGGCCGCCCTCGCTCCCAGTCGGAGGGCCCCGGTGGGAGACAGGAGACCACCCAGTCTCCACCCGAACCCTCCTGGGGCAAAAGCCAGATCTGAAAGCCCGCGGCCGAGAAGCAGCAGCTCGGTTCGCAGCGCCCTACCCAGTTTAAAATCATCTCCCGACTCGCTCTGCGGCCCGACGCAGGAAGCCTCCCTGGCGCCCCCCCCCATTTCAGGTCAGTGAAGCCACTCAGGACGCCATTTTTACTGAGGTCAAGGCCGGATGACTTTGTCTTTTATCAATTGCGCCGCACTGCTTCTCGGTTTTCCGCGGGTGCGAAGCTTTCCCTCCTATTTCCGCCCGTAGTAGGCATGGCGGCGGAACCTTCTTTCTGATTGGTTGAATGTCTTCATCAGTTCCAGCGCTGGCTAGGCGGGTTGAAGGACCATTGGCTTCTATCCATGGTCTTTGCGCGGTTTCCTGCCTACGAGCGCTCTGCGTTTGTTTGCCTTCCTCTTCTTGCAGAAAACCTTAGTTGGGCCGCCAGGTCTGGGAGATTTGGAACGCAGGCTGTTTCTCGCTGTTTTCCGGTTCTGCCCGTGGGAGCCTCCGCGAAGGCGGTGAAGGAGAGCGCGCGCCTGGTGACAGGCCTTTCCGCGTCCGGGGTCCCGGGCTCGCGCCCGCGCAGCGCTACAAACTCGTCCTGTGGTCACTTGGCGCGGCGACATTGATGGTAGCCGAACGTGATCCACTGAAGCGGGAGAGGGCTTTCCCCTCTCCACTCACCCAAGGGCCTCCAACACCTTGCAGATTTATGTAGTTGCTAGACTCGCGTACCCGGATGTTCAGCAGAGGAGGCTTCAATGTTGCAGAACAGTGAGTGGGAACTAAAATTTTAAGGGACTTCGGTGCATTTCCAAAACGGAGTTTTGACCACTGCCCAACACCTGCTTCGTGGAATCTGTGATCGTCTCCCGCCATCCTGGGGTTTCAACATGTACTTCGCATCTTGGTTAAGTCAACTATGCAGGGGTTTATCCAGACCCCTCGGAAGGACCACCCAGCTAACCTGGGGTTCTTTCTCTCGAAGTCTGGCGCTGAGTTCACAGAGGAGAATTCCAGGTGAAAACAGGGAAGAGCCTGTTCTCTGCAGCCATTTTCCCCCAGTCTTGATAGGTGTATGTATGGAGAAGCAGATCATTTCCTTCTTTTTTTTTTTTTTTAAACATTTATTTTTTAGTTGTAGGCGGTCAGAATATCTTTATTTTATTTTTATGTGGTGCTGAGGATCGAACCCAGTGCCTCAAGCATGCCAGGCAAGCACGCTAGCACTGCGCCATAACCCCAGCCCCAGATCATTTCCTTCTTAAATTCCTTACAATGCACTTTTTCCCTTTTTTCTTTTTTTAAAGACCATACAAAGGTGACCTCGTTGTAGGCTGTTCTATGTTTGGATGATACTACAAGTAGGAGGCCTTTCACATTTTTGGTAGTTTTCCAGTGTACAAGCGGCTGTTACACACTAGTTTCATACTACAGCTATATCGTTACTGCACCATCAAACATCTGTAATTCCTAAGATCATATTTCATTTGGAGAAAAAAATGTAATATTTAGAATTGGGCGATTAGGACCTTAGGTCAGTGCAATTGCTACATCCAAAAAAGCGAGATTTCCTAACACAAGGTAAAAATTTGCATTCAAACAGTTATTCACTTGGCTTTTGACACATTTGCAGGCAAATTTAATACTGGATGAATCTACATGCTCTGACTAATTCACACATATCTGCCTGAAACATTTAAGATGCTGTGAATTGAGAATCTTTATTTTTAAGTAATCTGCAAATAATATATTTTTAATATTGCCTTTTACACATTTTTTCTTTTTTCAAGAATTCAGTAGCTTTGTTGCCAGGACCAACACATGTGGAGAGTTGCGTTCTTCTCACTTAGGCCAAGAAGTCACCTTGTGTGGATGGATTCAGTACCGAAGGTAAATTGAGGTATAAGAGTGCATGGTTGGCCAAGGAGCAGTAGCATATGTATGTAATCCCAGCAATTGGGAAGGCCTCAGCAACTTAGACAGACCCTGTCTCATAATAAAAAAAGTCTGAGGTGGAGCTAGGGCTGTAGCTCAGTGGCAGAGCACTTGCCTAGCACGTGTGAGGCACTGGGCTTGATCCTTAGCACCACATTAAAATAAATAAAATAAAGGCATAATGTCTATCTACAACTGCCAAACATTAAAAAATAAAATAAAATAGAAGGTTTGAGGTGTAGCTCAGTAGTAGAGCACTCATAGGTTAAATCTCCCAATACCACCAAAAAAAGAACAAGTGCATGGTAGTTGTTTCCCCAAAGCAACTTCAAACCTTTACTAATGTTTTAAGTAGTCATGAGAATACAAAGCCTTGTAACTCCTGTAGGACTCCCAAAATTCACTGAATTTGTACTTCTCATTTTTGTTTTGAAAGATCCAAATGGTGTCATTCTTGGTAAGTACCAGTACCAGAAGAGAATAAAAATGAAGCTTGATCCACCAATCAAGGTCCTAAACTAGCCTTGGGCTGACTAAATGGGAAGAGTTTCTATGACCACTGACTGGAAATGGGCCAACATCCTGTATAGCTAGGAAGCACCTATAATAGGGGAAAGAGCTTATTTCATCCTAATATTAGGTAGGGGAAACAACCTAAAAACGTGAACAGTGATTTCTTTTAAACTAATTTTTCTTAAATTTTTTTTTGTAGATGGACACTGTCTTTATTTTATTTATTTTTATGTGGTGCTGAGGATCAAACCCAGTGCCTCACGCATGCGAGGCAAGTGCTCTACCACTGAACCACAACCCCAGCCTGAACAGTGATTTCTTAAGATCAGAGCCCATTTTTTCTTGTTCATCTCTGTATTCCAGACCATGTGCGAATAGTATATTCACATTGAAGAGATCCAAAATACACAGGCTATGTGACCTTTAAAGCATATGTCCCAAGTGGGTGGATATTTACCCCATAAATTTGGTGATTTTGTTTCCTGAACCCAAAATCTTAAGAGCTTTTCTGTACCTCTTTCATGTACTAAAGACAGCTGAGAAGTGTAGAGTGAATGTTAAAAATGTTGAAACCACTAGGACCTTTTGATGATTTGTAGAGTTGTTAAATTAGTAGTTATAACTCTTTTGGGTAAGATCTTTTTTTAGGAAGGAAAAAACCCTTACATTGCTATATTTCAAAAGTGACCATCAGGGCTGGGATTGTAGCTCAGCGGTAGAGCGCTTGCCTCGCATGCGTGAGGCCCTGGGTTCGATCCTCAGCACCACATACAAAACAATACAATAAAGACATTGTGTCCATCTACAACTAAAAATATATTTAAAAAAAAAAAAACAAAACAAAAAACAAAAGTGACCATCAAAAGTGATGTCTGGATTGCACCATGTAAAAAGTTTCCAAATTTCATAAAATTTTCTTAGGTAGCCTTAAGCCAATGAAAAATTCTTTTGATTTTAAATCTGCTTTTTCATTAATAAACCATCTATAGAAGGTTAGTAGGCTATGTAAATAGCCAATAACATTGAAACTGAAAAAATGACTTCTTTTCATTAATAAGCAATGTAGATAACAATTACATGAATGTACCTAATAAACAGTTATTCATAAAAAAGGACCATGAGAAATTGTTTGGGGTTTTTGTTTGTTATTGAACTGGTTTTCTCTGCTTAAATTTTGGGCTCGGAGGTTTTTATCCTAAAATGTTTATTTTATTTTTCATTAAACAGGCAAAACATCTTCCTGGTCCTAAGAGATTTCCACGGTCTTGTTCAAGTTGTCATTCCCCAGGATGAGGTAATAGAGAGTGTCCTATTGTTTAAAGCCTCTTTGATGCTGTGGCTACAGTAAGCTGAGTAGTTTGATCAATAAGTGTGTTTGAGATTTTAAATTAAGGGGCTTATTGTTAATAAAAACTAAAAACTACCATAAGCAAGATTAATGTATGCCAAACTGAAAAAAAATATGTGCAACTCATGCCACAGACAAATGGCTTCTCTAGTTGCTAAAAGGCTACTACAGCCAGGTGCATTGGCACACACCTGTAATCCCAGCAGCTGGGGAGGCTGAGGCCGGAGGATCAAGAGTTCAAAGCCAGCTTCAGCCACTTAGGGAGTCACTAAGCAACTCAATGAGACCATCTCTAAAATACAAAAAATGGCTAGGGATGTGGCTCAGTGGTTTAAGTGTCCCTGAGTTCAATCTCCAATATCAGTCAATCAATCAATAAAAATAAAAGGCTACTACAAATTAATTAAAAGAAGAAATAGACCAGTGGACTGAAGATGCAGCTCAGTGGTAGAGCACTTGCCTAGCATGCACGAGGCATTGGGCTCAATCCCCAGCACCATAAAAAAAGAAAGAATATTTACAGAAAATATAAATGGCTTGCAGACATATGAAAGTATACCCATCCTCACTCATAGGTAGAACAATGTGAATTAAAACTACCCAGAATTGTTTTGAACACATTGGATTGACAACACACTATTTTTGGGAAAGCAGGTGCTCATACATTTGTGGAAAAAGTACAACATCATCACTAGCTATATGGAGAGCAATTTGGCAATATCAAGATTATAATTGCAAGCCGGATGCGGTGGCGCATGCCTGTAATCCCAGCACTTTGGGAGGCTGAGACAGGAGAATCACGAGTTCAAAGCCAGCTAAGGTGCTAAGCAACTCAGTGAGACCCTGTCTCTACATGAAACACAAAATAGGGCTGGGGATGTGGCTCAGTGGTTGAGTACCCCTGAGTTCAATCCCTGGTATCTGCCCCCCCAAAAAAGATTATAATTGCATATATCCTTTGAACCATTCACTCCACTTCTGGAAAATTACACATATAAGGATATTCATTTCAGGATTATTTTTAATAGAAAATAAAATGGGAACCTCAGTGTCTTCCAATAAGATAGTAGTTTAAAAAACAATGCACAGGAGCTGGGATTGTAGCTCAGTGGTAGAGTGCCTATCTTGCATGTGTGAGGCCCTGGGTTCAATCCTTAGCACCACATAAAAAGAAATAACGACATTGTGTCCATCTACAACTAAAAAAATATTTTAAAAAAATGGGCATCTTTACAATGGGATATTCTGTTTGGCTGTAGGAAAAAGAAAGAATGAATCTCTTTACTAATAGGGGAAAAAATTCAAGATATATTGCTAAATGAAAAACAAAACCAAACCACTACAGGATATAGAAGAGCATGTAGAGTGCTGTTATCCAAATGAAAAACGGGAAGAGACGGAATGCATGCTTAGTGTGCATGTTTGTTTATATCCATTCTGAAATGAATCTGCTGACATTGGGTGTTTCTGGGGAGGGGAACTGAGGTCCTTGAAGACAAGGGTAAGGTGGAAACTTCTCTCTCTCTCTCTTTTTTTTTTTTTAATATTTTTTTAGTTGTAGATGGACACAATGTCTTTATTTTATTGCTTTGTATGTGGTGCTGAGGACTGAACCCGGGGCCTCACGCATGCGAGGCAAGCGCTCTACCGCTGAGCTACAATCCCAGCCCAACTTCTCTCTTTTTTATCTTTCTATACCCTTTGCATTTTGAGCCCAGTGAAGGGAACACCTGCTCTAAAATAGTTAAATTCATATTAGATAAAAGAACTGCCGTCATGCCTATTGGGCACTGTTGGTGCCTAGTTGAGGTAATTTTTACAGATGTTTATATGCCAAAGGAAAATATGATTTACTCAGCTAGGTGAAATAAGAGCAATGAACTATTTGGAGAATGAGAATTCAGAGGTGGGCATGGTTCCCCTAGACATGTCCGTTCACCATGTAATCCATTATTGCTGTTGGATTTAATTTCCTCTTAGACTTGCCTTTAAAGTATGAGGGAATTGTTTGCATTACTAATAGTTGTTCTTATTTTATTTTGAGAAAGTTTTTAAAATTCTTAACTGATAGTTTTACTTGCTATATTACATGGAGTCAAAATGAGGATGCAATTCACCAAATGTTATAATACAGTCATTTTATGGGAAGTATTATGGTAGATAAGCTGTGAATATTAACATTTTTCTAAACCATAAACTTTCAGCTACTGAAGATACCTGTAAGTTCATTTGTTTCTTGGAACTGTTTTCCTCCTCTCGTGTAGTCAGCTGCCTCTGTAAAGAAGATTTTATGTGAAGCCCCTCTGGAATCTGTGGTGCAAGTGTCCGGAACAGTCATCTCCCGACCTCCAGGACAGGAAAATCCAGTTAGTAGTTTAGAAACAGTTTCTATAAATTTTACCTGTCTGCATTTGCAGTGTCTTTGTACACATTCAGGCAACATAGACTGAGTACCTGTTGGCCATTAGGCACTAAAAGATTAGTAAGTTCTAGAGATAAACCTATAGATTTCAACATCTTTATTTCAAACACATCTATATAAATATGCATGCTAAGACATTTGTTAATGTTGACAAAGTCATACTGACATTTGATATCTCAGACTATCAGCCAAAGATAGGCACAAGAATGTCAAAGCCATGCATAGACATATATGCTTTTATACTATACACTCTTAAGGACCTACACATTTTACAACTATAAATAAATGCATGTGTTTTTTTAAATGTGCATTGTGTACATGTCCTGATCAGCAATTTTTAAGACAGGTCTTTTCTCTTTGTCTTTAAGAAAATGCCAACAGGTGAAATTGAAATCAAAGTTAAAACAGCTGAGCTTTTGAATTCCTGTAAGAAGCTGCCCTTTGAAATTAAAGACTTTGTGAAGGTACCAACTTCTGTTATTAATAAAAGAGAATGTCTAGAAAACATTGATGACCAGAATTTTCAGAGCTTTTAAAGAAAAAGTTTACCGTCTATAAAATTAAACATTTTACTGTAGATGTATCACAAATGGTTCTACTAATTCTGTAATTAACAAATTGTTCTTAAATACTATCAGTTTATTAAGCTGTTGCAGTCTGTGAACACCTAGACTTTTTTCAGACGGGTTGAAATATGAGTCTGTCTTTAAGACTAGAGGTGTTATATTTTAAGTTTTTTGTTGCTATTATTTAACATTTTGAAAGAAAATTTATATCTATCTTGGAATGGTGTAGGGATCCTGCACCTATTGAATTTAAGCCTCTAACCATGATAAAATTGTGATTAGAGCAACTTCCCAAACATAAATAGAAGTACTATAATTTAGGATGTTCTTTGCCAAAGTTTGAGGAGTCACGGGAGCTAGACAGCTCTGGATAAGTACACCCAGATGATTTTCAGCTGTGTCACAGTTACAGACTTGTACATATCTCTTTTTTCTTATGGTGTGGGGGTTAAACCCAGGGCTTCACATGCCATGCCAGTGCTCTGCTGAGCCCTATATACCTAATTTTTAAAAATTATTTTTTAGTTATACATGGACACAGTGTCTTATTTTGTTTATTTATTTTTATGTGGTGCTGAGGATCGAACCCAGTGCCTCACATGTGCTAGGCAAGCACTCTGCCACTGAGCCACAACCTCAGTCCCCCTAATTTTTTAAGTAATCTATTCAGGAACTTTTAAATTAATTATGTAGCCACTTAGTCTTACATTTATAAGTTCTCAATACTCAGAAAAAGTAATAAAATTACAGAGTTGACCTTTTTATGAAAATACATAGTTTTCCCAAGGTGAGCATTTAGAAAGTGAAGTTAGAGGTATTTCTTACTATTTCTGTTTCTAGTATCTAAGAAAGGAGCTATTCCAGAGGGAAAGGACTTTTTTATTTTAAAGTACTCAGCCCAAAGAGGGATGCAGATTTACAGTCTTGAATGTAAGCATGCCTCACCACATTTCTGTCTGTATGGCAGAGGAGGCTCCACCTGCCCTCCCTTTGCATTTCTTAAGCTTGTAATCAGGGTCCCCAACCGGGCCTCCTGGCGCAGGCCTGTCATCCCAGCACTTTGGGAGGCTGAGACAGGAGAATCCAGCCTCAGCAATGGCGAGGCACTAAGCAACTCAGTGAGACCCTGTCTCTACATAAAACACAAAATAGGGCTGGGAATGTGGCTCAGTCGTCAAGTGCCCCTGAGTTGAATCCCCAGTACCAAAAAAAAAAAAAAGGTCCCATCCAGGTAATAAAAGTCAGCAGTTTTTGATATGTTTGTTTTGTTTTTGTACCTGGGATGGAACCCTAATGGCATTTAACCACTGAGCTACACTCCCAGCCCTTTTTATTTTTTATTTTGAGACAGAGTCTTACTAAGTTGCTGAGACTGGCTTTGAACTTGCAATCCTCCTTCCTCAGCCTCCCAAGCTGCTGGGATTACAGGCATGTGCCACCATGCTCAATTGATATATCTTTTCATTCATTTTATTTTTTTTAAGATTTTTTCTTTTTTGGTTGTAGATGGACACAATACCTTTATTTTATTTATTTATTTTTATGTGGTGCTGAGGATTGAACCCAGTGCCTCACACATGCTAGGCAAGCACTCTACCACTGAGCCACAACCCCAGCCCCCCTGATATGTCTTTTTAAAAGAACTTTAAAAAATTTTTGTTTCACAAGTCAACTATGGGCTTTACATGTTTAATAAAATAGGTAAATTTCAATGAGTGAAAGGTGATGTTAATACTCATGAATAGTAAGAAATGTAAAATCTGTAACACACTTAGAAGTTGGAGGAGTAGAGGCTGGCAGGGTGTACACACTGTGCAGACAGCAGGCTGTCGGCTACCTGGTGATGAAAGCTAAAGACAGAGCTAAAGATAACACCTGTAATACTCAAAAAGTAAACAAAAATCTTCTGATTTGTTTAGAAAACAGAAGCTCTTCGTTTGCAGTATCGGTACTTAGACCTTCGTAGTTTCCAAATGCAGTACAACCTGCGACTGAGGTCCCAGGTGGTCATGAAAATGCGGGATTATCTTTGTAATCTGCATGGTAAGGGAAAGCCTGGATATCCTTTGGGGCTTTTTAGCATCTCTTAGGATGTATTCAGTTTTATTTTATCCTCTCCTTTCGTCATGGGTCAGGTATTGGCAGAAGTTTGGAACTGACTCCATGTGTAGTTTTTGAAGAAAAGTTAATTTACAAGTGTTTGGTCCTAGAGCATAATTTAGTTGCTGGTTGCTCACTGTCATAGATACATCCTTTTGAAGGTAGTAATGCCTTTATGTTGTTTAACCTAGCATTTCACATCACTATTGAAGGCAGGGCAACCCTTTGGTTCTTTCTACAGTGTAAGTTTTCTTAACTCTTTATTGTGCTTATACATCATTTGTTGGAACCTTGGAAATAGCTTGTGAATTTAGATAACCTGGATCAGTTCTGGGGTTTTTCCTGCTCTATTTGTGTTATTGTTGCTACACTAGGAGAACATTTTGAACAATAGAACAGTTTAGTAAACAAGAATCCATCAAGTATTTAGGATTGTTTTACATCAAAAGTGTCAGCTTTATGAATAGAACAGAATCTTTTGAAAAAAACTTCAGATTACTTTTTGGACTTGTAAAAACCAATAAAATTAGGTTGGTAGCTTATTTCAGCCAAAATTATTAATTAAAGGGGAGCCTCTCGTTTGTTGGACTTACAGTATAGACGTCATATTTGACAGATTCCTACCTACTAAATTCAGATGTTTCTTTCTTTTTAGGGTTTGTGGATATAGAAACCCCAACGTTGTTTAAGAGGACCCCAGGGGTATGTATATTCCTGAAATCATTCTACTAATAATGTCCTATTAGCTGTAAAACTGGACCACCTTGCTTTTATATTTGCTTGGTCTACTGTTATTTTTATTTTATTTCATTTTACTTACTGCCACAGTAAGTAAATTGTCACATTAACTAGATTTTCTTAAGAATTGAGAAAATTACTGAGTCAGTATTTTGAGCCAGAACCTTTTATTCCACATGAGTTTTCTTTCCCTTGCAGTTTACACATGTAAATTGGTAATGAATTGGTTTCTTAAAATCAAAACTTTTGTTCATTAAGAACTGACATTTTGGGGGGCTGGGATTGTGGCTCAGTGGTAGAGCGCTCGCCTAGCATGCGTGAGGCACTGGGTTCAATCCTCAGCACCACATAAAAATAAAATAAAGATATTCTGTCCACCTGCAACTAAAAACATAAATATTTTTAAAAAAACTGACATTTTGGGACTGGGATTGTAGCTCAGTGGCAGAGTGCTTGCCTCGCATATGTGAGGCACTGAATTCAATCCTTAGCACCACATAAAAATAAACAAATAAAATAAAGGCATTCTGTCCATCTACAACTACAAAAAAAAAAAAACAAACTGACATTTCAGCTAGGCATGGTAGCATGTGCCTGTAATCCCAGTGACTTGGAAGGCTGAGGCAGGAGGATCACAAGTTCAAGGTCAGCCTTAGCAACTTAGCAAGATACTGTCTCAAAATGAAATAAAGGGCTGGGGATGTAACTCAAATCCTGGGAGTGTCCCTGGATTCAATCCCCAATACAAAAAAATAAAAATTAAAAATCAAACTGACATTTCTAATAATTGTGTGTGTGTATAGATATACTTTTTTTTTTTTTTTTTTTTTTTTTAAGGGCCCTCTTTGCCATCTCTCTTCTTTGCTGGGAGAAAGTCTCCTGAAATATATATCATAGTTCATGCTCCTCTCCACCCCCTCTGTTGCTCAGTGACCACTGTCTGCATTGGTGCTAAGACAGCAGACACACTGACAAATGAGATCCTCAACAGCTTCCTGGTCCCACATCCCCTGACCTCACTTGTACCTAGTCACAGCTTCCAAATCAGCACCATTTCAAGGGACATTGACACAGAATCTAAGTTCATTGGGGAAATTGCTGTTTAGTTAATTTCATTGATGAGCTGAAGTATCAACTTCCATCAGTCAGTTATACCCTGAGTTTTTTTTTTTTTTTTTTTTTTTTGAGTCTTAAAAGAAGATACTACTTTATTTTTCATGACATGAATTTACATTATCTAAACTATTTTCTTGAACATTCATTCAAAAGGTTAAATTTTTTTTTTTATAGCCAATTATAGTTTTTTTTTTGTTTTTGTTTTTTTTTTAATTTTAATTTTTATTTATTTTTCTCAAAAGTTGCATTTAAATACATGTTATCAAACATACTGAGTTTATTTTTTTAATAATGTCTCTCCTCTCCCTCTCTTTAAAAGGGTGCCAAAGAGTTTCTAGTACCATCCAGGGAACCTGGAAAGTTTTATTCTCTCCCTCAGAGTCCTCAACAGTTTAAGCAGCTTCTGATGGTTGGTGGTTTAGACAGGTGAGTTTTTAATGCTATGAGTTGTCAAAAAATGAAAAGGGAGAAATGAAAGAAAGGGAAAATTTTTTTTTAAAAATTGGCCTCTTGAGGTTATAATATTTGTAGTTCAAAGAATACTTATAAAATACCCTGAAACTTTATAGTCATCATTTGGCAAAAAATTTATTGCGAGGCTCAATGATGCACACCTGTAATCCCAACACTTCAGGAAGCTAAGGCAGGAGCCTCAGCGACTTAGCAAGATCCTGTTTCAAAATCAGAAATAAGAAGGACTGGGGGTTGGGATTGTAGCTCAGTGGTAGAACGCTTGCCTTACATGCATGGGGCACTGGGTTCGATTCCCAGCACCGCATATAAATAAATAAATAAAGATCCCTCAACAAGTAATAAAGATCCCTTAACAAGTATTAAAAAAATAATAAAATAAATGAAGATATTATTTAAAAAAAAAAAAAAGGACTGGGGATGTAGCTCAGTGGTAAAAGCACCCCTGGGTTCAATCCCCAGTACTGAAGGGGAAAAAACATTTATTTGGTAGCTACCATGTACAAAGGTCTATGCTAATAGATGTGATGGGGTTAAAAAGAAAAAGGTTCTCATGAGTTAATGAGACTAGTAAAGCAGAATAGAAAAATGAATAAAACCAACTGTAAAATAAACCAAAATATAAATGCATGGAAATTTGAGAACTGTGGTCCAGGCCCAGTGGAGTGGGTCTGTAGTCACAGCTACTTGGGAGGCAGAAGATTGCTTGAAACCAGCCTGAGCAACAGTGAGGCCCTGTCTCAAAGAAAAAAAAAATTTGCAAACTAAGTATATGAAGAGGTTTGAAATTACACTGAAAGCATTGTGAGCCACACCCTTAGAGAGCTGTGCTTCAGAAGGGGAGGCTCAACATGCAACGGCTGCAGCAGAACCTCTGCCTGGACAGAGCCAGACAGTAAACGCAGAGAAGTACTGACTGGGAAAACAGCATCCAGTGGTTTGCATGACACTCTTAATTATTGACTGTCCTAAGGGGCCAGAGAATATTTTGGAGACAATACATAGAATAGTAAGTTCTCATGGATCAGCTGTGTATCCAATTAAAGTATCATAAAAAATAAGTTTCTTATGTCTTTTAGGTATCATTATTAATTTATTTCATAACTTGCATTACAATAAACTTTTGGGGAAAGTTTGTATTTTCCTAAAACCATGACTCAGTTGATGCTTTTTTTCACTTGTAGATACTTTCAGGTTGCCCGATGTTATCGAGACGAAGGTTCAAGACCAGATAGGCAGCCCGAGTTTACTCAGGTACAAAGTTTCATGAACACCAGGAAAGTAACTTTATACACCTAACTTCTCATTACATATTACCCTGCACATGTGTAGTTAAACTCACCTGCAGTTGAGGCTCTTGTTCAATTTTTGGTCTATTTCATGTGTCCTTTTCATGAGGAGCATGGTCATCACCTGAGGGATACCAGAGGTGCCTACAATGTTCAAATGTTCCTGACATGAAAGTCCTTAAAGCAAATTTCTTGCACATTAAAATCTCATACTTCTGCATATTGATATTTAATCTATTTATCTGTGGACTTATCAAAGCCATTATGATTTAGTTTCTGTATGGTAGCATATTGATGAGCATGATGAAGTGCAAAAAATCATAAGCTATGGGATTGGACAAACCTGAGAGCACATGTAGCTTCACAGATTCCGAATTGCAGGTACATGGGCAAATTACCCAGCCTCTCTGAGCCTGAAGCCATAGATGGTTGTGGGAACAAGCTGATGTAAGGCATTAGCATGGTGCCTGACCTAAAGCACATATGCAATAATATTTACATCCTCTGTACATATTGTAAGTATTTTTGGTGTAGAATCTTGTGGTAACTTGAAAACAGAAATGTGTATATACATATAGTGTGTGTGACTGTTCAAGTTAGTTTCCTTGTGTTATTTTGGTTTCAGATTGACATAGAAATGTCTTTTGTAGACCAGACTGGGATCCAGAGTTTAATTGAGGGTCTGCTCCAGTATTCCTGGCCCAGTGACAAAGACGCTTTGGTGGTTCCTTTTCCTTCCATGACCTTTGCTGAGGCATTGGCCACCTACGGAACTGATAAACCCGACACTCGCTTCGGGATGAAGGTACTTCTCCATACTTTTCCAGAACCCTGCTCCCAAATTAGTTCTGCAGTCTCTTAAACCATTTTAATGAAACTTGCAAGTGTTACACACTGTTAGGTCATTTTTTTGTTACCTTGTTTCAGAACTACAGCAAGAAAGAATAAAATAGCATGTTAACATTAAATTGCTTTTTTTTCAATCTTAATGTGTTCCAAGATCCATTTCCAAGAGCAAGATACTTGCTTTAAAGTTTTTATTATAGTACTTACTGGTTATTGATTATAGGGACATGAATAGTAACTTGAAAGAAAAAAAAGTATTCTGTTTCAATTTTTGTAAGCCAGCATGGCCCTTGGAAGGCAAATGATCCAGAGTTCTTCATTTTCCTTAGTCAGTAAAGAGCTCAAAGCCAGGCGTGGTGGCGCAAGCCTGTAATCCCAGCACTTTGGGAAGCTGAGACAAGAGAATCATGAGTTTAAAGCCAGCCTCAGTAACGGGGAGGCACTCAGTGAGACCCTGTCTCTACATAAAACACAAAATGGGGATGTGGCTCAATGGTAGAATATCCCTGAGTTCAATCCTGGGTACCAAAAAAATAAAATAAGGAGCTCAAACACTTGAAGACATTTATTCAAATTATTAATATTTATATGTCTGCAAGGACAAGAATAGAATTTTTATAGAGTAGTTCCATTACCAGGCCTTCCATTATTTGCTCTGAGAGAGCAATATGCCTTGAACTTTGTTATGCTGGTGACATTTCTGAACCTCAATTCTCACAAAAATTTCTTAGAAATTGAATTCTGCCTAGTCTATAAAGTCTACTCAATTTTTAAAATGAGAAAAATGTCACGCATACGAAATCATAACTGTACATATAGCTACCAACTTAACTACTCATCTTCATTTGTAATATGGAGCAGTGGGTCTGAAATCCAACTGCTTGGGTTAAATTCTGGCTCTGCCATTTACTAGCTTTGTCATCTTGAGCAAGTGACTTCCTTCTCTGTGCCTCAGTTTACTCATTTATGAAATGGGGATAGAGTGTCAACCTAGTACACTTATATGGATTAAATAAATATTTGTAAAATATGTCATAGTGCTCAGCCCTTTGTGAATGTAAATATTAACCTATCAAGATCTATTACTTGGGGCTGGGATTGTAGCTCAGTGGTAGAGCACTTGCCTTGCATGCGTGAGGCCCTGGGTTCGATCCTCAGCACCATGTACAAAGCAATAAAATAAAAACATTGTGTCCATCTACAACTAAAAAAATAAAAATAAATAAAAAGATCTATTACTTTCTTTGAAATCTTTTTTTTCCCCTTGGGGTACTAGGGGTTGAACTCAGGGGCACTCTACCACTGAGCCACATCCCCAGCCCTATTTTGTATTTTATTTAGAGACACGGTCTCACTGAGTTGCTAAGTACCTCACTTTTTGCTGAGGCTGGCTTTGAACTCGCAGTCCTCCTGCCTCAGCCTCCCAAGCTGCTGGGATTACAGGCATGCACTGCCACACCTGGCTCTTTGAAATCTTATTTGTAAAATGTTTAGAGATAAAAATGACTTCATGTTTAGCTGGGCACGGTGGTACACGCCTGTAATCCCAGCAGTTTGGGAGGCTGAGACAGGAGGACTGCAAGTTCAAAGCCAGCCTCAGCAAAAACTGAGGCACTTAGCAACTCAGCGAGACCCTGTCTCTAAATAAAATACAAAATAGGGCTGAGGATGTGGCTCAGTGGTCGAGTGCCCCTGAGTTCAATCCTGGTACCAAAATAAAGAACTTCATGTTTAATTACCTCTTTTTGTTGCCCTTTCTCCAGATTGTTGATATCAGTAATGTATTCAGAAACACAGAGGTCAGATTTCTTCAAGATGCACTTAGTAAACCCCAAGGAACTGTCAAAGCCATGTGTGTCCGTGAAGGAGCAGTAAGTGAAACACCATTCTGTTTTCTCTACACTGTATGTTTTGGAAGTAAATACGCTTAATACTGGCACATTTAAACTTGAGGAAGAACTATTCTCTTTAAATAAAAATATGCATTGAAAAGTACATATTTATATTCCAAGTCTAACAGTGTCCCTAAAACTATAAATAGAGAACAATAAACCTTAAGAATGTGAGTTTATATTCGAGATCTTGCCCCCCGCCTTTTTTTTCTTTCTTTAAACAGTACTGTATTGTACTTCATTTGGGATTATTTCATTGGAGGTACTTCAGTATAAACACTGAATAGGATTTAGCATTTCATCCATAGTCTGTTTATCCAAAGGCTCTTAGCCCCATAGCAGCTCTAACATAGTCCTTGCCTGTTGATTTTTGGTGTTCTGAAGATTTTGGCCTCAACAGGGGAAGAGAAGGAGGTGGCGCTAAAAAAGCAAAAAGAAAGGAAGGTAGGAGGAGAAAGGAGAGCCATTGGTTGGGCTGAGCAAGCCCCAACTGTAAAGTGATGGGACACATCTGTTTACTGTAATAAGTACACTTGCTCTAAAAATAATGACTCATTCCAGAAGTTTCTTGAATCAGATTACTATTTTGAAAGATTATACTCATTTGGATACATAACTACATTAGTATATTTAGAATGAGGCAAAGAACTCTTGTCTCCTTACTTTTCATTCACTTCCTGTGTTCAGTGGAAAGTAATTTGGTGTCCGTATTCTAGTCCAGATAACAAGTGTGTTCAGGTAAGCGCAGAATAACTTACTGCCTGTTGGTATTATTTACCCTGTTTCAAGTGTCTTTTCTTCCCTAAGTAGATCCGGAAGCTACAGGAATACATCATTTTTTCACCTCTTTGTACCTCCTATTCCTCATGAAATGCCATGTTAGGATAGCTGATGATGACCAGTGTCTCACTTAGACATTAAGACAATTTGAAGTCAGGTGCAATGATTTTTAAGAAATTTAATCCAGTTTAAAAAAAGAAAGATATAAAGAACTTTTAAGAAACCTGAAATTCTGAATCCTTTTGTGGGTCTGAAAATTTTTCTTCACAATTCAATTGTATTTTAATTATTTATCCTTCATATTCCATATCCATAGCCCTCTGTGGAATACAAACACAGCTATTTCCAGTGAGACCTGCATAATTGGGAAAAATAAGACCTGCAATAAGCTTTAAAAATGGTGTTATTTAGGGGCTGGGATTGTAGCTCAGTGGTAGAGCACCCTGGCTTGCATGCATGAGGCACTGGTTTGATCCTCAGCACCGCATAAAAATAAATAAAATAAGGATATTGTGTCCATCTACAACTAAAAAAATTTTTTTTAAACGGTGTTATTTAGAAGCCTGTTGAGGTGGCTCACGCTTGTAAGCCCAGCTAGTCAGGAGACTGAGGCAGGCAAATTACAAGTTTGAGGCCAGCCTTAGCAACTTAGCGAGGCCCCATCTCAAAAAATAATGTTTATGGGCTGGGGTTGTGACTCAGTGGTACAGCACTTGCCTAGCATGTGTGAGGCACTGAGTTCGATTCTCAGCACCACATGTAAAGAAATAAAATCCATTGACAACTAAAAAAATATTTTAAAAATAATAATAATGTTTTTAAAAAGGCTGGGGATGCAGCTCAGATGTAGAACACTCCTGAGTTCAATCTCTCATGTGGAAAAAAAAAAGTTTGTCATTTAGAGTTCTGGTGGCTTTTGTAGGGTTGCGGGCGGCTAAGGCAGGTGAGTGAGGAGGTGAGGCAGCTGGGGCCTGGTTTTCCTCACCCCTTCCTCCTAGAGGACAGGCTCAACCCGAAGGATGGCAGGAAAATTTATCATTTAGTAGCAGAAATTAAATTTTATTAAATCCCACTATTCTGATGAAAACACAAATATATTTGTCTTCCATTGATGTCATAAACATGTTTATGAAGCTGTGTCATATTGATGAGTTTACTTTATTTTTCATCAGAACTACTTAAAAAGGAAAGACATTGAATCCATTAGAAAATTTGCAGCTGACCATTTTAATGAGGTAAGGAATTAATTAGAGCAAATTTTTTTCCTTTTGGGAATTCAGTATTTTTAACTGATTGCTTGAGCTTTTAAGATATCATTAATTTGTGATTAATGATATTAATCATTAGACATGATTATTTGATTATTTTTTTTCTCTTTGGAAGTTTTCAGCCTCCTGGTAACTTTTTTTTGGTGGTGCTGGGGATTGAACCAGAGAGTCACATATGTGAGGGTCTTGTTATTTCAGATCACTCTTCTTGTTATTTCATTATCTTTAAAATTAATGTTATCCCTGGGTATAACTTTAAGACTTCAATTTAATTGAATTAACATTAATCAGAGTATGAAATATCAACCATTTTGATATTCCTTTTAAATAAAGGTATTTTAATCCAATTCAGAAAATAAATAGAGCCCTACATTCTCAAGGTTTAACAAAAAGCATCACAAGCATGGATGACTTACAGTATTCAGAGTTCTTCCTATACCTGTTTTAAAACTCTGTATATAATTTTGGCAGACACATTTTGTGTTTGAGACCACCCTGACAACAGAATGAGCCCTCACCTTCAGACAATCTTATTCTTCTCCTTTTTCTTTCTATCCTATGCCTTTTGCTTCAGCAAGATCAGCATTCCTGCAAGCCTGGCATGGTGGTGCAAATGAGGCAGGAAGGTTGCAAGTTTGGAGGCCAGCTTGGACAACATAGCAAGAGCCTATCTCAAAATAAAAGCTTTGGGGAATCTTTCTTAGTGGTAAAGCACTTGCTTAACATGTTTGGGGTCCTGGGTTCAATCCTCAAGCACCAACAAAAAAACCAAAAAAACACACTTGCAAAATTCCAATTCAAAAGGATTGCTTTAAAACAGGATCTCAATATGGTGTCCAGGCTGGTCTCAGACTTATGGGCTCAAGTGATCCTCTTTCCTAAGCTCCCAAATAATTAGGACTACAGGCATGTGCTGCTGTTATTTTAACTAAATTTAAGTAGCCATACCACATGACCATGGTTATTTCTTCTCCCATATACTGTTACTGATGAGAGGTCTGATGCTTATATGGATTTTTTCCTTTATAGCAGACATGATTATTTTTTTCTCTTTGGAAGTTTTCAGCCTCCTGTTAACTTTTTTTTGGTGGTGCTGGGGATTGAACCAGAGAATCACATATGTGAGGCAAGTGCCCTACTGCTGAGCAGCACCAACCCCTCCCAAATCTTGATGTTCTGAAATTTCAAGTTTGGATCACTTTTTTTAGTACAAAGATTAAACCCAAGGGCACCTAACCACTAAGCCACATCCCCAGCCCTTTTTAATTTTTGAGACAGAGTCTTGCTGAGTCACTGAGGTTGTCTCTGAACTTGCAAGCTGCTGGGATTATAGTGTGCACCGCCATGCCCAGCCTCGAGCATTCTTTTATTCAAGTGTTGCACACTTGAAGGGCCCTTTCAGTATGGAAGCTCACGGCTTCATCTGGGGAAATTTCCTTTACTATTTAATTATTTTGTTGGATTGCTTTGTTTTGTTTCCAGGACTGGTGACTGAACCTAGAGCCTTACACCAACTCTACTACTTAGCAGCTCTTATTATTTTGATCTCATCATTTTTTCTGATCTCTCTTTAGCATTTCTGCTAGTTGTATGTTGAACCCTTTCACTTAGCTTATATTGCTTTTTCCCAAGTCCTTTCCTATCATTTTCTCTGTCCTTTTTATTCTGTTTTGTAGATTTCCTCAAGTCTTCTGTTGAACTTTTTTTTTTCATGTTTGTATTTACAGTAGCTCTTTTCATTGTTTCATTCTGGTTTTATTGATTTTTTTTTTTTAAATGCTGCTGAACTTCTTCAATGTGTGGTGACTCTTGTGCATGTTTAAGAATAAGGCATTCTAAAAGCTGGTTGGAAATGCAGGGTCCTGGGAAAGGCTTTGTGAATGGGTAGATTTAGGGTGAGCAACAAGGCTACTGGCTGCTACCCTGGGGACTCACGGTGGATGAGACCAGAGCCTCTCCAGGATTTCACTGGGTAAAATCAGTTCCTTCCTGTGCTGAGGCTGCCTCCATTCCTCCCTAGGCCAAAGCCTCCTGCTTCTTGCTTCTGCAATCACTCCTATACCATTCACTTGGAATCTACCAGAAATTTGCAGAAATCTCTCATCTACTGATACCACTCCCCACGCTTCATTCCCTTTCTTTTCATTGTGGTGAGATTCCTCTTTTAAAAGTCCTTTCACAGCCGGGTGCAGTGGCACACACCTGTAATCCCAGCACTTTGGGAGGCTGAGACAGAAGAATTGTGAGTTCAAAGCCAGCCTCAGCAATAGCAAGGTGCTAAGCAACTCAGTGAGACCCTGTCTCTACATAAAACACAAAATGGGGCTGTTCTCAATTGAAACAGGCTAGGGATATAGTGCCCCTGGGTTCAGTCCACAATACCACACAAAAAAAGTAAATCAATAAATAAATCCTTTCATATCATTTTGAAGGGATTCAGGGAAGAGAATAAAAATAATGCCATGTAAATTCTACTGGGAACAAGAAATCTTTGTACTATGAAAAAATAAATCAATCTCACTTTAAAAAAAATGTGGGGGCTAGGGTGTAGCTCAGTGGTAGAGCACTGGCCTAGTATGCGTGAGGCACTGGGTTCAATTCTCAGCACCACATATAAATAAATAAAATAAAGGTCCATTGACAACTAAAACATTTTTTAAAAAATGTGAATAAGGATTATAAATGTAGTTCGGTGGCAGAGCATTTGCCTAGTATGCACATGGCCCTGGATTCTCTTCCCAAAACCACATGTGCACTCACGGAGTAAGTGATTTAAGTCTTTTTCTTTATCACAGGAACTCTTACCTATATTCCTAAAAGCCAAGGAAAACTGGAATTCACCAGTCGCTAAATTCATACTGGAGAAACAAAGATTGGAATTAATTAGACTAATGGAGATTCAAGAAGATGATGTAATCCTACTGACTGCTGGAGAGCACAAGAAAGCAGTAAGAAATTACCTCCGGGCATCTATGCCATGGATGTAAACGTTGCCCCTCTTCTCCTGTGTATATGCACATGTTTAGAATGACCTGTTAATTTCACGAGATGGAGCTGCATTTATTGTTACTGTCTTTCAGTACCTATCATCAGCTGCCAGCCTCCATTGGCATCATCACACAAATTAGATCTAACTCAGATTAGGAAACCCACCTGAGTAGAAGGTTAATAGTTTTAGTTACATAACCATTAAACCCTTTTCATTTTGAAGGTTTTATAGATGAAGGAAATTTGGTAGTTGCTGACTTTTGTACATAATGTATTACCAAGAGTGTGGAGGGACAGTTCAGACTGCTGGAGGGAGGGCTGCAGGATGACACACTCCTGGACCAGCTCAGCCAAGGAGGACCCTCTGTTCTCAAGAGCAGTCATTGTAGGTGGTGCATGCTACCATGCATTGTGTAAATCACCATTCTTCAGGGGATTATGTGGAAGGCTGAATTTACCTTTAGGAATCCTTGAAAGATGCAAAAGCATATTGTAAAAATGAATATTGAAAATATACTGTAAATGTTAAACATAAATTCAGTTTTTCATTGTGATTTATATTTGCCCTTACTATTTCTTTCAGAGGAAGGGTTTGTTTTCAGCTTCAAAGCTCAATATAATACATTGTCTTTCCCTTCTGCAGTAATAGAGTGAAGAAAGCTATTTAAATACAAATTTTATTATGAATGAATTTCTTAAAAAAGAAATTGCAATTTTATATAATATTCTGCTGCAAATTAATTTGGTATGAACCAAACATTCTGCTGTTCTTTTCCTAGGAAGGTAGACTACAATTCCTTTTTGAAAGAAAGACACCAGACTTGTAGGAAATAACATTAACATTCTGAAAATGTCAGAATGAAGGTGACCTGTGGGGATAGAATGGGTCTCCAAGTGTCATCCTAGGCCTCTCCAGGCATGTGTCACTTTTCTGACAAACTGCCTTCTCAGAGAAACTCTGCACACCACAGTTAGCATTAGGCACCTCCTGTTTACCATTGTTCTAAATACTGTGTATATATTGACTCATTTAATGCCCGTGCCAACCCTTGAGAGAAGTTCAGATACTGTTGTTATTTTTAAAGTAAGGAAACTTGCTGGGCATGGTGGATCACATGCCTATAATCCCAGCTGCCTTTGATCCCAGCAACTTAGGAGGCTGAGGCAGGAAGATCTTTTGAGCCCAGGAGTTCAAAGGCAGCCTAGGCAACATAGTGAGAGCCCATGTCAAAGAAAAAAAAAAGATCACAACAGTCTCTTGGATTAGATATATTTATCACCATTTTACTATGGATAAGGGCACAGAAAAGTTCATAAGTAGCCACACTGAGGCTCCAAGCTGAGTCTTTGAAGCTCTGCTGCCTGTGTTCCTAATCTCTGGGTTAGTAGGTGCTCACCCAGTCAGCTGAGACTGCCAGTCATCCTCAAGGGTCTGTCTCCTGAAAGACAGCATCTCATTTACTAGTTGGCTCCTCTTTTCTTAGAGAATAGTGCTTCAGAACCCAGGTGGTGGCATGTGCTACTTATTGTCAAGAAAGCTAACTCAAATGTTTGTGTCTTCTGTTTACAGTGCTCTCTGTTGGGAAAATTACGACTGGCATGTGCCGACCTTCTAGAAATGAAGGGTATGGTGCTCCGTGACCCAGCCCTGTTCTCATTCCTTTGGGTGGTGGATTTCCCACTCTTTCTTCCCAAGGAGGAAAATCCCATGGAGCTGGAGTCAGCCCACCACCCATTCACTGCTCCC
Organism: Geosciurus inauris; assembly: GCA_004024805.1. Taxonomy (NCBI): domain Eukaryota; kingdom Metazoa; phylum Chordata; class Mammalia; order Rodentia; family Sciuridae; genus Geosciurus; species Geosciurus inauris. The sequence goes on along the minus strand of PVHX01002749.1, from coordinate 21,572 downwards.
CATCCTGGTGACATTCATCTCCTATACACTGAACCTGAAAAGGTACTATATCTCTTTTCTTCCAAATAAAAAGGACATATGTAAATAAGGACAAAGAATTTCAAAGTGCATAGTCTAAAGATAGCTGGGATTACAGGAGTGCACGCCTGTAATCCCAGCACTCTGGGAGGCTGATACAGGAGAATCACCAGTTTGAAGCCAGCTCAGCAACAGTGAGGCACTAAGGAACTCAGTGAGACCCTGTCTCTACATAAAACACAAAATAGGGCTGGGGATGTGGCTCAGTGGTTGACTACCTCTGAGTTCAATCCCCGGTACCAAAAAAAAAAAAAAAAAAAGATAGCTAGGACCCAATTCTGGAAGTCCCAGGAGAAATTGAGCCAGTGGTTAATACATTGTCTAAGTAGCTATAGTTTCTTTAATCTGTAGAATAAAAAACTAGAAGTTTTCCCTAACATAAAGGCTCTATGTCTAGGTTCGCAGCCAACACTATGACTTGGTTTTAAATGGCAGTGAGATTGGAGGAGGTTCCATCCGAATTCACGATGCAGAGCTACAGCATTATATCCTGGTGACAGTATTGAAGGTAACATACCTTCTAACCTGGCCTCTCTGTTTTGCTCTTAGTTTTGTTAAACATCTGTCATGATTATTTGCTAGACACAAAATAGTTTCAGCTTCTCTATTTTTAGTGTAGGACTTTAAAAAGTAAATGAAAGTAAGCACATTAGTGTTTACTGTATGCCAGTAACTGTTTATGTACTTTCTATGCATTGATATGTTTAATCCTCATACTAAGCTCATGAGATAGATACCTTTATTCTTTGAAATTTCAGAGATGATAAACAGAGACAGAAGAAGTACTTTGACCATAGTCACACAGCACAGAGATAAGGAGAGCCAGGAATTGAAGACTGGCTCTTGAGCTCAAGTGGCTAACCACTATTTCCAAGCCAGTTGCAGTGGCACATGTCTGTAATCCCAGTGACCGGAGGCTGAAGCAGATAGATCACAAATTCAAGGCCAGCCTCAGCACTTTACCAAGACCCTCAGCAAGACCCTGTCTAAAAATAAAAATTTTTAAAATGGGTTGGGAATGTAGCTCAGAGGTAAAGCACCCTGAGTTAAATCCCCATTACCATCCCTCCCCCAAAAAAGTCATTTCTAATAACTGAAAATGTTGATAGAGAGAAGTGTGAAAAGGTCTTATGCCTTTTAATAGATAAATTTGAGGTATATGTAAGGTTGGGGTATATATTAGTGATATAGAGAGTAGGATAATTTTTTCACAAATTGAAAAAGGGCCTATACAGTTGCAGACATGAGAATTTACAGTTTGTCAATGATTCTCTGGAAGGATAGGGTAAGTTTCAAGAAGGAAACCATCCATATATCTGGTCCTAAAAACTAATTTTGGGGGATCAACAAACAGATATGAACTAGGATGTGAGAGCAGGTTTGGAGAACTCGGAACATCAGAGGCCCTCTTTGATTTGAGAGGCATAGTGACACCTGTGCCCTTTTGGGCCGAGGCTTCCCGTCAGCCTCCAGCCTGCCTTCTTCATTCCTTTCACTGTTGAGCTTCTCAGAAGAGTAAGAATACACTGCTTCTGCCTCTCGCCTGTGCCCTGGTGGTCCTCGGCCCTGTCATGTTGCCCATTAGAACAGAATCAGCTGGCTAGACATGTGGCATATGCCTATAATCTCAGCTACTCAGGAGGCCTAGGCAAGAGGATCACAAGTTCTAAGCCAGCCAGTTCAGTGAGAGCTTGTTGTAAAGGCTGGGGGTGTGGCTCACTGGTAGAGTGCTTGCCTGGTATGCATAAGGACCTGGGTTCAATCCCTAGCACTGAAAGAAAAAGAAAAAAATAAAATTGAATCACTTTTACAGCATTAAAACAAAAAAATCTGCCGGGCACAGTGGCGCATGCCTATCATCCCAGCACTGCGGGAGGCTGAGACAGGAGAATCGCGCGTTCAAAGCCAGCCTCAGCAACGGCGAGGCGCTAAGCAACTCAGTGAGACCCTGTCTCTACATAAAACACAAAATCGGGCTGGGAATGTGGCTCAGGGGTCGAGTGCCCCTGAGTTCAATCTCTAGTACCAAAAAAAAAAAAAAACCCACCTGATGCTTGGCACCCATTTGTCTGAAGCTACCTGCTAGATCCTGACCTGTAGTATGGCTGGAGAATTATTCCCAGACACACTGAGCATTTCTTTGTGCACTGCCCCACTTTACTCAGTCATCAAGCTGGTGGCCTGTGCTTGGCCTTCAGGCTCTCCGCCGCCCAGCCGCATTTGGTAAGGTTGCTTTTCCGTGGTCCCTGTGACAAGACAGCCCCTGCTGCCCATCCCACCCTGCTGAGCCCACACCTCCACCTCGTTGGTCTTACTCTGTTCCTATTAGCAGAAAAGTAATAGCACTTTTCTACATGTCATCTGTGGTTTGTCTTGTTCCCTTGCTAAACTATAAACTTCTTAAGGTTTTTGTTGTCGTCTAACTCTGCCAATGAATATTCACAACTAGTTAAGTCATATTAAGGTATTTTTTTCTAGCTCAACTTTATTTTCCCATTAGCACATAAGCCTTGAACACGGTTCTTAGTGGACCTTCAATATATATTTAAATGGAATCTTTTGAATTTCAGGAAGATGTGAAATTGCTGTCCCATCTGCTCCAGGCTTTAGACTATGGAGCACCCCCTCATGGAGGAATTGCCTTAGGTAAATAACTTGTCCTTTTATAAACAACATTCCATTGCACTGTCTCAAATTGGGGTTTTCAGCCTATGATAAGTGGAGGGTGGTGTTGAGTCCAAGAGTTCTATGAGAATGTAGGCTTGTTTTAAATTTCAGTAATGTCTTTTTATTTATGTATTTATTTTTTTTGGTGCTGGAGATTGAAACCAGAACTTCACACGTGCTAAGCACATGCCCTAATTAATATTTTACAAGTATTTTACCAGTTAAAACTTAACATAATTTGCATTTTAAAGGTTTTTATAGTACAGGGGATTGAACCCAGGGGTACTCTACCACAGAGCTAAACCCCTAGTTTTTGTTTTGTTTTCCCTCCTTTCCTTGAGGCAGGATCTTGCTAAATTTGCCCAGGCTGGCCTCAAACTTGGATCCTCCTGCCTCAGCCTCCAAAGTCACTGGGATTACAGACATACACCATTCTCATGCCCAGCTCAGTTCTTTAAAAACACAGAAAACTATAGCTGATGCAGCCTGCAAAAGATTCTTATTAGAAGTTCTCTATAGAATTGTAGTTCAGAGCCGGGCGCAGTGGCACACGCCTGTAATCCCAGCACTTAGGGAGGCTGAGACAGGAAAATCTTGAGTTTCAAAGCCAGCCTCAGCAACGGCGAGGCACTAAGCAACTCAGTGAGACCCTGTCTCTACATAAAACACAAAATAGGGTTGGGGATATGGCTCAGTGGTCGAGTGCCCCTGAGTTCAATCCTAGTGCAAAAAAGAAAAGAATTATAGTTCAGTATTAGAGTGCTTGCCTAGTGTACATGAGGCCCTGGGTTTGGTCTCCAGTGCCACCAAAAATAAAATTCTCTTTTATAGAAAAACTAAGTCATTCCCAACATTAAATCACTATGTATTTCCCATCTGCTAACTGTATTCTACTTACAGGGCTAGACAGGCTGATGTGCCTTGTCACTGGAGCTCCAAGCATCAGAGACGTCATAGCCTTCCCAAAATCCTTCCGGGGACATGACCTCATGAGCAATGCCCCAGATTCTGTTCCTCCTCAGGAACTGAAGCCCTATCACATCCAGGTCTCCTGGCCAACAGACTCAGAAGCAGAAAGGAGCACACTGAATCATTCACACCATCCAGAAAGTTGAACTTGAGTTTTGTCCTCTTTGCTTCACCAAGGCTAAAATCAAATCTGGATCTGTCACTTATCTGATAAGTCTATAGGTGAATGTAACCCAGGAAGGATTCTTCAGTGACACTGAAATTTCACAATATGCTTTTTTTTTGGTTGGAATTTTTTTTTAAGTTCCTTTTTACCTGGAGTGTTTTGTTTTTTCAAAAGGCCCTTTTGCTGGGCATGGTGGCATAGGCCTGTAATCCCCAGGGTTTGGGAGACTGAGGCAGGAGGCAAGAGTACTGTGTTCAGAATCAGCCTCAGCAAAAGCGAGGCACTAAGCAACTCAGTGAGACCCTATCTCTAAATAAAGTACAAAGTAGGACTGGGGATGTGGCTCAGTGGTTGAGTGCCCCTGAGTTCAATCTCTGGTAACCTCCTGCCCCCCAAAAAGGCTCTTTTAGAGTAATATAGTGGCATAGTGTTTTCTAATCATGTTTTGCATGTCCAGATGGTAGATTTACTCAGGACAGGCAATCGAATTATATAAGAAGGCTGAGACGGAAGAATTGCAAGTTCAAAGCCAGCCTCAACAACAGTGAGGCTCTAAGCAACTCAGTCTACATATAACACAAAATGGGGCTGGGGATGTGGCTCAGTGGTCAAGTTGTCCCAAGTTCACTCCCCAGTACCAAAAAAAAAATTATATAGGAAAATGCTTCTATCACTTGATGGAGGGTTTCAGTTCACCCAGCCCTGACGACATTTCAACCATCAACATAATAAGTAGCATAATGTGCATACACACAAAAAAATCAGTCATGAAGTCTGTTTCACATTGAGCAAATTATATAGCCTTCCTTCCTATTTATGTAAAATGCAAACAGTACTTGCCCTGGTTACTTTGTAGGGCTCTTATAAAAAGGATTTATGAATCAGTATTCTTTATATTTCAATTTTTAAGGATAATCATTAGTCCCTGGATATTTTCTCAATTATACTGACCTTAGACCAACCTCAAATATAGTGATTTTAAATTCTGATAAAAATAAAAACTTTAATTACAAAATGAGAGACACTGAAATTTTACTTGATCTTTACTTCTGCCTTGAGATTCCTTTGATAACACTATCAGTTTTATGTCCTTATTTTCTAAATACTCTTAATACACTATAGTGTTTGAAAATAGACTCCACCCCAGGTCTAATTTGTGACACCTAGAAAAGCTATGAAGTGCTGGGCACAGTGGTGCACACCTGTAATGCCTGTGACTCGGGAGGGTAAGGCAGGATCACAAATTCCATGCCAGCCTCAGCAGTTGAGTAAAGAACCTCTCAAAATTAAGTATAAATGGCTGGAGATGTGGGTCAGTGGTAAAGTGGTGCAGGGTTTGATTCTTAGTACCCACCCATCCTCCCAAAAAAGCTATGAATGTCCTTCCCCTACAGAAGCAAATTGATTCACTATTAGGTGCTTTAAACTTTTTTTCACCCTTTCTCATTTGCTGGTTCTTGCTGGGAGGGTTCTCTTAGGTATCCAACTCTGCCTGCCCTTTGTCAGCAGAATTTCTATAGATGCCCTTTATTGGGTAATTTTACATCAATACCATCTAAGGTGGCTGGCTGATTTCTAAATACATACGTATTTACTGTTCAATGCCCAATTCTCACCAAACTGTCCTGGAAGCAAGTTGTATACAGGAGACCCAAAATCCAGATCATCTTTTCTAGGATACAGATACCAAAGGCTCTCAGTCCCTGAGACAATCCTGCCCTGGCATGTCAGAAGCCATCACTTTGGGCATTACTCAGCTTTTCTTCAGACCATCAGGGAAAAACAAAAATGTCTGCTCTGAAGTCTAGGGAAATATTACTGTTTAAGACATTCACCACTGTGGTGAGGTGATATTTGAAATTAAGCATTTAAAAACAAACAGGATTTTAGAATACATACTACAGACTGGGAACCAAGTGTATTTCAAATCCAATCTCTTCAACCTCCAAGAGAATTTAACTTCTATTGCAAATTTTAAAAAGCAGAGCCCTTGTCTAGTATGTGGTAAGGCACTAGGTTCAAACTCCCAGCACTGCAAAGGGGAAAAAAAAAACCAACATAACCAATCATCAGCCACAGCAGCATAGTCCCTATTGGCTGAGAGCTTTGTCCTTGGAGCAGTTTCTCCTTGTTCGGGTAGGAGTCAGGTGTCATGAGATCACTGGGACCATTTCATACATAGGCTTTGTTTAAGAAGGATGCTACCTTAACACCTTTTTTTTTTTTTTTTTTTTAAATTTTTTTTAGTTGTAGATGGACACAATGTCTTTATTTCATTGCTTTGTATGTGGATCGAACCCAGGGCCTCACGCATGCGAGGCAAGCGCTCTACCGCTGAGCTACAATCCCAGCCCCAACACCTTTTTCTTAAAACCAAGTATTTAGTAAAAATGTTAGGTGAGACACGTGGGCAACTGTAGGTACAAGTCGTGTACTAAGTATACATTCAAGTCAGATTTGTGATTACCGACTTAGTTTCAAGACATGGGTGGCAAAATTTCTGGCTTCACCACCCCCATTTGGCCAAGCTTACCTCTCAATTCCATCTGAGTTAGTGGTTGTTTTCTTCCCAGGTATTGGGGTGTTCTACCACTGAGCTGTAGCTTCAACCCTTTTGAGACAGGGACTTGCTCTAAATTGGTGGAATTACGGGGCACCACTCCTGACTAGTTTTTCATCTTAGGTCCTTACACTCTAAAAAGGAGTTGACATCTCGAATACCAAATTCAGCTTAAAAATCCCAAGAATAAACTGGGTGCGGTGGCTCAAGCCTGTAATCCCAGCAATTAGGGAAGCTGAGACAGGAGAATCATGAGTTCAAAGCCAGCCTCAGCAATGGTGAGGCGCTAAGCAACTCAGTGAGACCGTCTCTCCATAAAACACAAAAAATAGGGCTAGGGATGTGGCTCAGTGGTCAAGTGCCCCCAAGTTCAATCTCCAGTACAAAAAAAAAAAAATCCCAAGAATAGGGGCTGGGAATATAGCTCAGTTGGTAGAGTGCTTGTCTTGCACAAGGCCCTGGGTTCAATCCCAAACCCCACCAAAAAAAGAGAACAAAATCCCAAGTGAGAAAGACTAAATTTAAATTGGCTGTCCTGAGATACTATAAGGTGAATATGGTAAAGGGCACCTTCACAATGACTGCCCTGAAGATGTGGTAGAAAAACAGGGCCACTGACTGCTTAGCAGACAATTGAGTATTATTAGTAAGAATATAACTACACATCATGACACAAATAACTTTATAGAAGGTAATTGCTAGAGCGGCACTTATCTAGGATCCTAGCTACTGAAGCTGAGACAGAATTGAATTCATGGTAGCTGTTGCAAAGGCAGGGGGATGCCTAGGCCTTGGGTTCTATCCATAGTAATGAAGCAAAGACTACACGATTTTCTTCAGCAAGTTTAGGGAGTAACCGGCAATCCACTGACAAAGTACATGACTCCAGAAACTGATTCGCAGTTTATTTCCTGAATAGGGAACTTTGATAACTTTGAACCTAGGCAAAAAAGTGAGGCAAATGCTCTATTACTGAGCAATGCTGGCTATGTGCAGCAATTCAAGCATAAAATACCTTTTGAAATACCCAAGGAAAATCAACTGCCTACACTGATAATGAAGCAATACCCTAGTCTTCATTAATTGTGCAAGCTCTATTTCCACTCAAAAACACAAAGCACTAATAATCTTTGATGACTTTTATTAGGCGTCTTTATTCCCTTCCCCACCCTACTTGAAATACATTTCATGGGTTCAACCCAAAACTAAGATCTCTGTAGGAACTTTAATGACAAGTTCAATCTTCTATCCCAAGAGCATCCAGCCAGCCAGCTGCCTGCAACAAAGACACCATTTTAGCCATAATTCCAGGTTACAACTTAAATGGCACTTTGAGAACACAGAATATCAGATCTTTTACTGTCATCAAGTGATCAGTGAGAGAGTTCAAGTTGGGGTGAGATCATCATGTATTCAGGAATAGGAATAGTGCTGATATTTTTAATACTCACCTTTCTAAGGGTTAAGTGGTACACCTGCAGCTGCCACAAGCCCTAAAACCAAAAGTCCATAAAAATCATGACAAAAAAAATTATGTGATTGCTTTTTATTGTAGTAACCTCAGAATCAAAATGGAACGGTTTTATAAGTGATATCATTATATTCATTTGGCAGAATCATTACATCACTGGTTACATACTAAGGTATCATATATACCAAATACCTTAAAGATCATATATACCACATACCTTAAAGATCTCAGGATGTAACACACCTGTTGGAAGATTAAAAATAAAAATTAAAAAAAAAATACTTGAAATTTATTCTACTGATCTGGGTCTATAGCTCTATGGTACAAGCACATAGATTTGCTCTCATGAAGGAAGCCCTTGGTTCAACCCCCAGCACCCCAAGTGAATGATAAAGGTCCTACTCATTTTCACTTTTTAGTGGCACATTTTTATCTTTAAAAAACAGCTAATCACTAAAATTTGGTGCAATCTGAGTAATTTTTAAGTATGCCATAAAAATATCCTAAGAAAGTTTTAATACTAACCTGCACTTCTCCAATCATGAATTCAAGAGTTTTCATTGTTGCTTCCACTGGCCACTAACTCCTGGGCTCAAGGGATGGCCATACCTCAGGCTAGTGTAGTTGAGATTACAGGTATAGAACACCTTGTCCAGCTTCACTCCTGACATTAAAAGAAAATACAGGGTAGGGCACTTATAAGTCATTATAGTACTCCAAGTCCCTAAAAATTTTGTATGGGAACAATAAAAGGCCATTTCATGAGAATGAGTTGGACTGTTGAGCCAGATACATCAGATAGGAGCGAAAGACCTGATTTGCTCATCAGTGAAAATCTGCTGAACTATGTTATCATCATTGTATCGGCTTTGAGACCAACTAGTCCATGTCCAACTTGAGGCCTGGGATGCCCAACTAGTATGTGAAAGGCCTTAGAGTTCACCAAAAATCTTGACATACCTTTGCTTAGAACTTCTTGCACACTGCTTCCCAAGCTGATTCTTTGCACCTGTAGGAATTTAGTCTAATTTAGCAATAGGTAGTTAATAAATAGATTTCTAAATACTTTCCAACTACTGTTTCAGTTTAAAATTAATCTTCATTCTCTTTCAGAGAGATTCCCATCTGTTTCATCTTTAAGTCATCACTAACAGCACCTTGCACAATAAATATGTAAAATAAATAAGATGCATACCTCTATTTAAAAAGGTCTCCACTCTGGACCTGAAAAAAGTCATTTCTTTAGAAACATTCTGAACAGTTGCAGCCTGACTTTGAAAACAATTATTTATCTTGTATAAAAACTAATACCTGCAACCCTTATTCAAACTGTTAAGTCTACTTTATATACAGTACATTATTTCTGATCTACTAGTTTAACAAGAAACAATCCTTACAGGCAATAATTCATTAGTAAAATCATGTTTTAGAATTGTAAGCCCAAGACATCAGCAGCCCAAGAATTGTTTTTGTGGTCTTACCCAGTCACGCCAACCAGATCAAAATGTGTTTCCAGTAACTATAATAAAAGTATGAGGAACTTCATTAGTATGCTAAAATGTCATCAATTATTTTCAAGCTATAGGTCTTGGGTTCTTCAGCGTAAAACTTTTGTCTACATGCTCATTTCAGGTCAGACATTTGATCAACATCATTACAAAAACCCCATTCAGAGCATGCTCAAAGATGCCAAGTTTTCATTCACTGTCAAATATCAACTATGCAACAGGCATGCACTTTATTGGCATTCTCAAGGTAATGTTTTCCAATACTTACTAGAAAAATAAAGCAGGTCCAAACAAATCAGACTCCACCTAATAAATAAGGGTGATTTTAGAATAGCCAAAGATGCAATTTCTCTCAGCCCAAACCAACAATGCCTGAAATCAGTTAGAGCTAATTAAAAACTTCACGTTCAGTCAGTTATATGTTTATCATCATGCAGGCCACACTGACAAAATCTTACAAATGGTAACAGGCAAGGTGTTGGCATTTAATGAATTCAGCCCTCATGTTTGAGTGCTCACTAGGTAAAAATACAATCGAAAAAAGCCACCTTTTCTTGCCCATCTACCTATGTTTAGTTTGATTATACTTTTACTCACCATTTCTACTTCTGGTTTTCTATCTAGTCCCTACAAAAAAAATATAAAATATTAGACCTTAAAGTTACTTATTGGTACATTGGTTACACTACTTAACAGCAATGCACAACAATCCCAGATACATCAGAAATAGTAAATGTCTTCATGATTTAAATCTGCTGAACTATGCAACCATCACAGTATCTGTCTCTTCTGCCTCGCCCCAGCAGTTTGGTTTCGGAATTAAAGGCAGATCACATTTGAAAAGGGGGAAATGCTAACAGATTGTTTTGTCTTTTTAGTACTTAAATAATGCATGAGTATATAAATGTTTCTAACCTTGTGCCCATGGCTAGAGACGCTGTGTATGACCTGCGAAGAAATAATTTCATGTAAACTAGGTGCAATCTTTACAATCCCCAAATCACTATTTTGTGTGCCTCAGTTAAAGTAGTGGTGGTTTCCAGTATCGTCATTCTTACAGTCAAGAGTAGCAAATAAATGTCATCATTGTAGCACATTAAGCGATCAACCTAAAACCCTTATGAGGAAATGTGTCTCACCTCAGGACTCATTCCTTTGGCATGTAACTAGAAAACACAAAATACAAAACAATCAGAAACGTTCTCAGTAAATTAAAAATCAGAATTCCTGTTCAAAATATTAACGCCTCAGAATAGTATTTTTCAGAAATCCCTTCTGTCCACTACTCTTACACCATCACAGGCTTAATATAAAAACTGTCTCTACACATATTTCAAATTCTTACCTGTGGAAAAGACGCCATATGAAGCCACACTGCAGCTACTCCGGGAAGCTGAAGCAAGTGCATTTCGAATTTCCAGCCGACACCCTGCGTCTCAAAACGAAAAACGTTTGGGGATGCAGCTCAGTAGACTGCTCCTGGGTTCAACCCCCAGTCTCCACCCCAAAATAACCCACATTGCGTACCTGCCCCATCCCATTCCTAATACACGTTAGACCTTTAATTCATTCTTTCTACAACTGAAGCTAAAGTGGCATCATACTTTTAATTAAGGCCGACCGTTCATACCACCATTGGCTTAATTACATGATTCACTTCAAGTTGCAAAAGAACAATGCAATCAAGAACCACTAATAACGCCGTGCATGTATGAATGCGCAACAAAGAAATACTGTCATTATGCAGCAAAAATGGTGCACTGCGGAACGCAGCCACCTAACCACCACGTGGACTCTTCTAACTAGTCTTTCCCTCGCTCGAGGCTCGGAGCGCCGTCCTTGGAACAAAGGCCTACTCTGGTTACTCGGCGCCCGCCATCTTCAGAGCCGTTGGCATTCTTCAACACACTTCAGATGTCCCTACCAACAAAGGCTTCATCACAGGCAGGGCACTCGAGCCGAGTCTTGTCCACCATTTAAACCCGAAACCCCAATGCACTTTAGGACGCGCCGGTTCCCACACGCCACCTCCCACCACCACCGCCTTGTGGGCGCGGTAGAAGCGCGCCAGAGGCCTAGCAAAGCCAGCCAGTTCGGGAGACGGCAAGAGCCGAAGACTGACGGATTCCAACCACCGCAAAGAAGAAACCAACCTATCGCCGGCCAGACCCGCGGCTCCGAAAGACCGATATGGCGCCCGAACTCCGGTATAAGAGCCTTCTTCTCAATGACGTCATGACGCACGTCTTCGCCTTCACCGCCTCAGCCCCGCCCCGCCCCCTCAAGCTCCTCCTCCTCCAGCCCCACCTCCCGCCCATCTCGAGGCCCCGCCCGGCCTCGTCATTTTGGGCGGAGACGCGACCGTCCACGTGATGTGAGGCTCCGCCCTCCCCCTGGCCGGGGAGGAAACGCTGAGAGGGGAGGGGGCGCGAACGGAAAGCGCTGGGGGGGGGCGGTGTAAGGGTGAGTGATTTCCTTCCGGCACGTCGCCCGCTCCGGGGGTGGGGGCGGGGGGTTTCACTTCCGGGACGGTGTTCCGGCCCATTCCGGCCCATTTCCACCCCCGGAGGTAGGTGCTGCTCCTCGACTGGGCTCGGGCCCCGCTCCCCGACCCCGTCGCCCTGCCCCGTGGCCGCCCCGCCCGTCTGCGCCGCAGCCCGCTCTCGCGACGCCCAGGCGCGTCCCCGCACCGCCCCTCACGGCACTGGCGACCTTCCGCCCCTTTGGCCCCGGGCCGGGCCGAGCCGCGGACCCGCCCCCTCGCGGGGCCCCTCCCTCAAGACCCCGGGTGGGCGGCCCCCTCCCCCGCTCCGCCGGGACACACCCAGATGCACACACCCACCTCCGGCCGGTCCCCGCCCGCGACGCACCGCCTGGAGCCGGGCCCGGGGCGCCGCCCCCTTCCCAGTGCTCTGCCCTCACCTTTGAGCCCGCTCCGGGCCGAAGCCTGGCTCCCCTCTCCTCATTCCTCTGTGACATGTCGCCCCTCAGCCAGTTCCTTCTCCCCACGCTTCCTAACGCAGACGAAAGCTGCTCAAGTTCCAGAGTGGCCAACCCCATGGCGATCCCGATTCTCCCTCTTGCAGCTCTCACTCCTCCAGTGCCGACGGTAGAGAAAGACTTTACTCCAGGGTCTTCCTCCTCACTGGGGAATTGCCGGAAAGAGCAAACAAAAAAGGCGCTGGTGTAGGCTCCAAAATAAACACATCTGAATTCATGATGGCATCGACAGAGGCTCTTATTGGATTAAAAGTTTCAAAACAAACAATAACGCTTTGGAAAAAGGTCAGATTGGCTAAAGTTGGTTCTTGAAAGCAGTGTATACACTTCCCTGTTTACTGATAAATATGTTGTCAATGCGGGGCAATGCTGTGAGCTTCTCAGGATAAGTTCCTGCAGTTTCAAGGCATATGCAACTCTAAATGTAAAGTTATAGATAAGTGGAGGTACACTAGACATTGTCTTCTTTTTGGGAGTTTATACAAACTGTACCCTACACTATTAAAGACAATCTGTCGCAGTTGCAGCCTTTCAGTATAAAAGTTTGGGCCATAGTTGTAAATGTTCTATTGTTACCAGCTCTAGGGCACTAAATTCCAGAAACAAAGTATCATCACCACTCTGAAATTCCCAGCTTTGAATTATAATAGAGGCAGATTTCATAACCTTTCCTAACTTTGAGAACTGAACTTTGAAGTTATCTGTGTTTGGATTTGAGTCCTTACACAGCTTCGGAATTTTTCCTAAGGTAGAGTTTGACTCAGAGTACCATATCCAAAGGCTTACTGTGGGAGCTCTGACTCCTAAACTTAAAAATTGACCTACATTCATGTGGGATATTAGTCACTTTAAAAGTAATAAGCATAAGTCATGCAGCATGTTATAAAATGTTAAGAGGTGTATCCAGTCAATCTATAAATGTGTATAATTACATTTATTCAAAAAAGCTTTTCTCGAAAGAAAAGTGTAATGTCATGGGACTTTATATTCAGTCTGCAAATACATTACGATTATGTCCTTCCTTTTGTCAAACTTCTGTTTTACTGTTGTATGAGGAAAGCATGATCATAGTTTGAATTTTTAGGAGTCTAATGATTGCTTTTTTGATGTCAACTGTATCTTGCTGTGAAACAGACTGAAAAACCTGTTGGTAATATGATTTCCATATCTCAAGGTATTTCTTTGTATTTGGAAATTTTACCAAATAATATTTTTAAGTAGTTTTGAACTAGAAAGGATCAGGGTAATAAAATTATAATTACTAATGAGAACATGGTTTCTTTCAGCAGGGTTGAATGCCTGCCTGCACCTTCAGGCACGACCATGGAGAAAGGTGGGAACATACAACTGGAGATCCCTGACTTCAGCAACTCTGTCCTGAGCCACCTAAACCAACTGCGCATGCAGGGCCGTCTCTGTGATATTGTGGTCAATGTGCAAGGACAAGCTTTTCGGGCTCACAAAGTGGTACTGGCTGCGAGCTCCCCCTATTTCCGGGATCACATGTCCTTGAATGAAATGAGCACTGTCTCCATTTCAGTCATCAAGAACCCTACTGTTTTTGAACAGCTCCTTTCTTTCTGTTACACAGGGCGGATATGCCTGCAACTGGCAGATATCATCAGCTACCTAACAGCTGCCAGTTTTCTGCAAATGCAGCATATTATAGACAAATGCACACAGATCCTAGAGGGCATTCATTTCAAAATTAATGTGGCTGAGGTTGAAGCAGAATTAAGTCAAACAAGGACAAAGCATCAAGACAGACCTCCAGAGTCTCACAGGGTTACACCAAATCTAAACCGCTCCCTTAGCCCACGACATAATACCCCAAAGGGAAACCGGCGAGGGCAGGTTAGTGCTGTGCTGGATATCAGAGAGCTAAGTCCCCCTGAGGAGTCCACCAGTCCTCAGATAATTGAACAGAGTTCTGATGTAGAAAGCCGGGAGCCCATTCTTCGCATCAACCGAGCAGGACAGTGGTATGTGGAGACAGGAGTAGCAGACCGGGGGGCCCGGAGTGATGATGAAGTTAGGGTTCTTGGAGCAGTGCATATCAAAACTGAAAATCTGGAAGAGTGGCTTGGGCCTGAGAATCAGCCTTCTGGAGAAGATGGGAGTAGTGCAGAGGAAGTCACAGCCATGGTGATTGACACCACAGGCCATGGTTCTGTAGGACAGGAGAGTTATGCTTTAGGGTCTTCAGGAGCCAAGGTGGCTCGGCCAACAAGCAGTGAAGTTGACAGGTAAGTTCTAGGTTTTTTTTCCCTTCTAATGGCTGTTGTACAGACGTCACTAAGAGGGCCCTCTGTGTGGTACAGACACATCTTTACCAGATGTTCTTAGCCAAAAGAAGTTGATGTTGGGGAATCGAGGTGTCCAAAAGACCTGCATTCTTGTTTTTTTAAAGCAGGAAGCTCCTAGTCATGATGTATTCACAATGTTGAGAGAACTGTGGTAAAGTTAGACACTTCCGTGAATCAGATAATATCTGCAGCCACACTAGGATCAGTCATTGCCAGGGCTTCCTCAGGATCCTGGGCAGGGAACTGATCATCAGCTGGGAACCTGGCAGCATTGCCCTTCTTTGGTATGTTATCACACAGGTAGGTGGCCTTGGGGAGTTTAACTTTCCTTTGTAGCACTATGTACTTTTCTTTGCCCCCACCTACCAAATTAGAGGAAGTATAGTATCATCAGTGATTGTCCTTTTCACATAGTGTCAACACAGTACAGTAATTGCAAAGAAAAGCTTTTTGGATATTCTTCATTCTTGTTTTCACTTGTCATTTGGTGGTCCCTTACCTATTCTCTTTCACAGATGAATGCTGCTATTACAGGCCTGAGAATGTCCTTTTTCACCAGTGCTACGCTGTGCCTCACTTGTCTCTTCCTAATACATCAAATTGTTAGAACATTTCTCTTTGGTGGAAATAGCACTAGTTTTAATCTAAGCCAATTGAAAGAAGGAATTTAGATTGTAGTATTTGTTCTTTCTCCTCTTAAAAATAAATTACAATAGCTGGGCATGGTGGTGCACATCTATAACCCCAGCAACTCAAAAGGCTGAGGCAGGAGGAATGCAAGCTCAAAGCTGGCCTCAGCAACTTAGCAAGACCCTACCTTAGCCAGCCACGGTGGCGTAAGCCTGTAATCCCAGCACTTAGGGAGCCTGAGACAGAATCACGAGTTCAAAGCCAGCCTCAGCAATGGCGGGGCACTAAGCAACTAGTGAGACCCTGTCTCTACATAAAACACAAAATAGGGCTGGGGATGTGGCTCAGTGGTCGAGTGCCCCTGAGTTCAATCCCCGGTACCAAAAAAAAAAAAAAGACCCTATCTCAAAATGAAAAAAAAGAAGGGCTGGGGATGTGGCTCAGTGGGTAATGCCCCTGGGTTCAATCCCTGGTGCCCCAAAATTAATTAATTAATTAATTAAAATTGAGCAATGAAAACAAATGAAGCCATTTCTTTGGTATATAGCTGATCCTAAGAGACAGTACTGTTCCACACATTCAGATAGCATACTGTATCTACTTCAGGTGGTCTTGATTTAAATACTTAACTATTAAGTGTGTCCTTAATTGTTAAAATATTCTTGAGGGCTGGGATTGTAGTTCAGTGGTAGAGTGCTTGCCCTGGCCTCATTTATGAGGCCCTGGGTTCGATCCTCAGCACCACATAAAGATAGATAAAATAGCCGGGCGCAGTGGCACAAGGCTGTAATCCTAGCACTTTGGGAGGCTGAGACGAGAATCACGAGTTCAAAGCCAGCCTCAGCAACGGCGAGGCACTAAGCAACTCAGTGAGACCCTGTCTCTACATAAAACACAAAATAGGGCTGGGGATGTGGCTCAGTGGTCGAGTGCCCCTGAGTTCAATCTCCAGTACCAAAAAAAAAGATAAATAGAATAAAGGTATTGTGTCCGTCTACAACTAAAAAATATGTATTTATATATATGTATATACACAGACACACACACACACACATATATATATATTCTTGAGCATTGAACTTATTGGTCCTAATGTTAGCTCTGTGTTTTCCTATGTTAGAACAGTACCAAAAGTAGTGCCAACTTAAATGCAAGAATTTCTATTTTCTATGATGTATGTCAACAATACGGAATATATAACAGGTTATAATGGTGCCTAGGGGAAAGAACAACCAAAAACCCAGTAGTTACAGAACCAGTTGGTTTTTTTTACTCCTTTCCCAGTACTTATGCAGAGGTAGAAAGCTTATATTTAGCTATAGTTTCATCAGCTCATACGATGTTATGTCATTTTGTATTTTTTAAATTTACTAGGACAGGCCTTTTGTACTTTACTTCAAATCAGGTCCTGTATTGACTCTTAAAGTATTTTTCAGTCATCGGTTGCTTGGTTGTCCCTTCCTCAGCCACTACTTTTCTGTAGTACCTTTATGCTCCTCTCCAACAGATTCAGCCCCTCCGGCAGTGTTGTCCCCTTGGCTGAGAGACACAGAGCCCGAAGTGAGTCTCCTGGGAGAGTGGATGAGC
This sequence comes from Geosciurus inauris, assembly GCA_004024805.1. Lineage (NCBI taxonomy): Eukaryota > Metazoa > Chordata > Mammalia > Rodentia > Sciuridae > Geosciurus > Geosciurus inauris. The sequence continues at coordinate 4,630 of PVHX01002749.1, read as the reverse complement.
CCAAGCAGCCAAGCTCCCAGGTACGTTGTTGTGGGCTTACAGCTGCTGTATAGTTGGAGGAATTACCACTATCTGAACAGAATGTAATGAATGAGAAAGGAAAGAAAGATGTAGATTGGCAACAGTGGCCTTGCTAAAGAAATACCAAATTTGATTACCTTATTCTTGTTTATGAGCTTGCCAGAAATACATTTTTGGCCTCAGTAGAGTTTGGAAGTAGGGAAAAAATAATAAGATTGTGGTACTCCTTCCTGATTATAGGAATCAGTCTGTATCTCTGAGAATAAAATTAACTCCTGAAAACTACATGCAGGTAATTTAGGACCCAGAATAGAAAGAGTATGATTTTGTATGTGTGGGAGTATGGCACTATACAGAGTAACTAATTTATTATAGTATATATTTATAATCAGATTGCTTATGCATTTTCAAATGTGTGCTGTTGTTTTTTTTTTTTTTTTTTAATATTTTTTTAGTTGTAGGTGGACACAATGTCTTTATTTTATTGCTTTGTATGTGGTGCTGAGGATCGAACCCAGGGACTCACACATGCGAGGCAAGCGCTCTACCGCTGAGCTACAATCCCAGCCCCAAATGTGTGCTGTTTTGTATGCATGTGGTTTTTCTTTTCATTTATTTTCTTCCTGAATTTTTTTTTTTATTTTGTATTAGGAATTGAACTCAGGGGTGCTTTACCAATGAGCTCTGTCCCCAGCCCTTTTTATTTTCTGTTTTGAGGCAGGGTCTCACTATGTTGCTGAGGGTCTTTCTAAGTTGCCAAGACTGACCTTGAACTTGCAATCCTCCTGCCTCAGCCTCCGAGTTGCTGGTATTACAGCTATGCACCACTGTACCCAGCTTCCTGAATTTTTTGTTAGACTCCAGTGTTCTAGAAAGGACAGGAATATCTTCTCTTTTCTTTAGCAACTAGTATAAGAAGTTAATCAATTAATATTGTTTGGTTTTTTTTCAAGAATTTCTATAATTGAAGATTGAACTTTTAGAAAGTGCTAAACTAACCAAGTAGAACACAATAAATTAGATACTGTTGCCTTTTAAAAGGAAGCACTCATACATTAAGATTGCATGGATAACTTGTTTCACCTCTGCATTATACTTGTTTTTTTGTGTGTGTGCACCAGGGATTGACCTCAGGGGTATTCAACCACTGAGCCACATCACATCCCCAGCCCTATTTTGTGTTTTATTTACAGACAGGGTCTCACTGAGTTGCTTAGCACCTCACTGATGCTGAGGCTGGCTTTAAGCTTGCAATTCTCCTGTCTCAGCCTCCCAAAGTGCTGAGATTACAGGCATATGCCACCGCATCCAGCTTATACTTGTATTTTATTAGCTAAAACACTATACGTTTATGGTGTACATGGTATAGTAATAACAAACATTGTTACAAACTGTAATTTTTTTTGTTTTAGTTTTGATAAGGTTTTAGAGAAAATATCAGGAACTTGGAGGAAAAGTAGTTTATTCATAATTGGGGCCCTTTTTCTCATCTCTCAAATATGGCATGATAACCATGCAAAGGTACCCAGTTAGACAAATAAATATAATAATGAGATAATCTTAGTAGCTTCATGGGGGGAGAGATAAGACAGACCAGTGAATACAAAAATATAATGTATCTATCTAAGACATATGTAGACTTCAGTAACAGTTTTCTGGGAATAGATGTTGTTAACAGGCAGTGACTAAAATCAGTTTCAACTTAAGAAAAGTATTAAGGAGATTTTAAATGTGATTACTTTTGTGTTTGTTGTTTGGGGTTTCTGATTTCATTCTGTTTTTCTTTTTCTTTTTTGGGAGTGAAGGGGTACCAGGAAATGAACTCAAGGTCACTCAACCACTAAGTGACATCCCCAGCCCTATTTTGTATTTTATTTAGAGACAGAGTCTCACTGAGGTGCTTAGCGCCTTATGGTTGCTGAGGCTGGCTGTGAACTCGCACACTCTACCAACTGAGCTGTATTCCCAGCCTCACTTTTGTTTTTTTGATGAGGTGTCTCACTGTGTTGCCCAAGCTGCCATCAAATTCCTGAACTTAGACAATCCTCCAGCCTCAGCCTCCCAAGTAGGTGGGACTATAGGCACACATCACTCTGCCCAGCTGTAAATGCAATTTTTAAAGAAGTTAGGAAAAGGTAACAATCCATTTGTAGGTGGGACAAGGATAAGAATGGGAATTCTGCAAACTGTTTACTTGGCTGGAACAAAAGGTATAGGTTATTAAGGAATAGAAAATAAGCAATACTGTCTGGAGATGATATTAAGGGTGATATGTATGCCTGAACATATATGAAAGTGTATTGAGTGTGCTCCCCAGTTAGTTTAACCTGCCACAGAGGACAAAGACATTATAAGGGATTTACATTATAAGAACTTTTATATGTATATATGTGTGTGTGTGTGTGTGTCTGTGTGTGTGTGTGTGTGTGTGTGTGTGTGTGTGTGTGTATTTTGTACTAGGAATTCAACCCAGGGGCACTTTACTATTTAGCTATGTCCCCAGCCTTTTTATTTTTTATTTTGAGATAGGGTCTTGCTGGGTCACCTAGGCTGGCCTCAAACTTGGAATCCTCCTGCCTCAGCCACCTAAGTAGCTGGGGCTACAGGTATGCACTACTGCACCTGGCATTGAGAACAAATTTTGATAGACTTGAAAGACTTCCTGATTATAGGGATGAATAAACTATAAGAAACTACTAAAGTCATTCCTTTACTCAAAAACCTTCTGCAGCTTAATTTTCTACATAATTTATAATATTTTTTAATAATTTTTAGTTGTAGATGGACACAATACCTTTATTTTATTTATTTATTTTTATGTGGTGCTGAAGATCGAACCCAGTGCTTCATACACGCAAGGCAAGCACTCTACCACTGAGCCACAACCCCAACCCCTAATTTATAATCTTTTTTTTGTTGTTGTTGGTACTGGGGATTGAACTCAGGGGCACTTGACCACTGAGCTACATCCTCAGCCCTATTTTGTGTTTTATGTAGAGACAGGGCCTCACTGAGTTGCTGAGCGCCTTACCACTGCTGAGGCTGGCTTTGAACTCTTGATTCCCCTGTCTCAGCCTCCCAAAGTGCAGGGATTACAGGCTTGTGCCACCGCACCCGGCCTAATTTATAATCTTTTTAACCCAAACTTTCTCACCACTCCTCAGCGTTCATTGTCCATCTCAGTCACTTTCTGTATGTGTCACAACTCCATCATATTATTTCTCTCAGCGTTTCTGGGTCCCCTCGTTCTTCCTGGGTCCTCATGGAGCTCTACTGCTTGTTCCATGTGTCCTAATTAGCTAGGTCTTTTGTTCTTGCTTAAACTGCTATTACAGCATTTAAAGTTATATTGCAGCTTTACTGAAATAGTCTTTTAAATGAGATTGATCATAATGAATGATTTTTGTGATTATAGCTCACCCATATTTACTAAAATGCATTACCTTCTGCATGTAGACAATACTTCTTTCCTTAATTTGGGAAGGATATTGATGGAATCATACCCTCAAGATTATAAATAATATGAATTTGAAGTTGGCCAGGTGCCACTGAGCAGGGAGGAAACAGGTCAGGAAAAATTTTTTCATATATTTGTATGTGTATATGTAATGTTCAATAATAACTAATAGTTACTGAGCTACATTAAGCACTTTAGTGTATAAACTCATTCAGTGCTCAAAGCAGCTTGTGAGGGGACATAGTTATATTCATTTTGGAGATGAGCAGACTAAGGAATAGAATAGTAAATAACTTAGTCAAGGTGAAATAATAAATGGAACTTGAATTTAAATCCAGGTTCTAGCACCCTTAATTGTATGTAATATTATGCATTCAAAATATTTCAGGGTGGGCTGGGGTTGTGGCTCAGTGGCAGAGCACTTGCCTAGCATGTGTGAGGCACTGGGTTCGATTCTCAGCACCACATATAAATAAATGAATAAAATAATGGCCTATCAATGTCTAAAAAAAAAATTTCAGGGTATGGTGGCCAGCATCTGTGGTTTCAGTTACACAGGAAGCTAATTTAGGAGGATTACTTGAGTCTAGGGCAACACAATGAAACCCTGCAAAAAAATAAATAAGCAAAATTTTAAATATAGATTTCAGGGTACTATTATGTTTGATTCTCATGAGAATCCTTAAAAGTTGGCAAAGCTTACACCAGCCTTTTCATTTTGTGAGTGGGAGAACTAAGCCTAGGGAAGTTATCATGTGCTTTGTCCTTGATCACCTAAGACTTCTTAGTGGGATAATTCATCATTCCTTACGTGATTTTTGTTTTGGTTACCTATGGAAATGAAGCAGAAAGAACTATTATTTAAAATGAATCAGAAATAAACTTCAGTCTTCCTCTTCAACCCTTGACTTAACATGCTGCTTCCCAAACCTGTAAAGAATTGCCTGTGTTGGAGCCGGGCGCGGTGGCTCAAGCCTGTAATCCCAGCACTTAGGGAGGCTGAGACAGGAGAATCGCGAGTTCAAAGCCAGCCTCAGCAATGGTGAGGCGCTAAGCAACTCATTGAGACCCTGTCTCTACATAAAACACAAAATAGGGCTGTGGATGTGGCTCAGTGGTCGAGTGCCCCTGAGTTCAATCCCCAGTACCAAA